>JADRCD010221049.1:49166-69593 GCA_019843815.1 Montemys delectorum
CCAACCAACCAACCAACCAACCAACCAACCAACCAACCAACCAACCATTTTCCTCTGCTCTGAGATCCACTCTAGGCATAAGCAAACTTTGTGAAGCAATCAAAATACAAAGAGACTACTCATTCTCTTTGTTTCTCTCCCTCTTTCTCTACCTTTCTCCCCCCTTCCCTCTCTTCTTCCCACCTTCCCTATCTTTTTCTCTCCCGTCCTTCCTCCTTTCCTCCCTCCCTTCCTTCCTCTCTCTCTTCCTCCCTCTCTTCCTTTCTCTCTCTCTTCCTTCCTTCCTTTCTTTCTTTCTTTCTTTCTTTCTTTCTTTCTTTCTTTCTTTCTTTCTTTCTTTCTTTCTTCCCCTCCTCCTGCTCCTCCTCCTCCTGTTCCTCCTTCTTCCTCCAGTATTTTCTCTGTGTACTCTAATGGCTCATCTACAAAATGCTAATGAAAACAGTACATACTTCACATAATTGTCACAGGATGAACTTGTTAATATAACAGATATCTAGAAATACTCATGAACTAATTCTCCAGTATCTTCTGTTATATTTTTGTGTTAGAGAAGAAGTGTTGTCCTCACCATGGTATAAAAACACAACTGGCAGAGAGACTAGCCATATGCATATATTATTCCACTGTCTGTTGCTGTGACAAAATATCTCAGAAAATCAGTCTTAACAGAAGGAAGATTTATTTTGGCTATGTGAGGTAGTCTGTATCAAAATGTCTTTTTGTGTTTTCATCTTTTGCTAAGGGTAGCACCTTATGGATTTTCCTTTGGCACATGTAAATTACAAGTAGCACCAAGTTTGAGCTTTGAGAGCAGTATTGATTAAGAGCTCGTTGAAGGCAGGTACTGTGATAGCACACCGAAAGGTTGATACTTCAGACGGTTATTAATTAATAAGCAGCACTCGTGGTGCCCATGTGCTAGACAAAAGATGATTCATACTACTCAAGGTGAGATCTTATCACGCTGCTTAGGGTGGCACATAATGTACAACTTTGAAGTTCGATTTATTTCCTGCTAACTATTAGACTACAGTTGATTGTGGGTAACCAAAAGCCAAGAAGGGAGGCTACTATAGCAAGAAAACCCTATTTGCTACATAAGCCTCGTGCCGTCATTAGATGTATGCAATGCCTTAAAACCACACTCCAAATTAAACTCGAATAGTATCATAAAGGTCATATTTAAGGTGCATTTGCTATAAACATATTTAATATTGAGTTAGCCTTTCTAAGTAATTCTATAGCATAGCTTCTAGAAAGTTGAGACCGTTGGGAAATAGTGTCTAGAGTAGGGAAGGAAGGTCCTTTATGAGACATGTGCTGCTCTCGTTCAGTTGGACCAGATTGTTAACTTAGTCGTTTGGGTCATATCACATGCTGAAATGAATGGATAAATGCTTATGCTTGATTTGAGAGCTCCTTACTGACTACCTCCTAACAACTTCCCCTAGGTGGGGAGAGGTCCAGATGGGAACCATGCAGAGTGGAGATGTCTCAGAAGTGGCTAGTCCAGCCAATAAGCATACAAGAAAATTCAATCACTAAAAGGGGAAGAGGAGTGTATAGTGAAGCCTGAATCTAGGCTGAGTGCTTAGAGCTTGACAGTGGGCAGGAAAAAACAGGTCTATATATAGGAAGGACCAGAAGTCATATCAATAGTCCCAAATGAAGCCCCCTCCCCCAGCTCTGTGTCTGTGTGTAATCCACTCTGTGCCTTCTCTTTCCTGTCTCTGAAAAACCTAATTTTTCATGCATAAATAATTGATAACACATTACATTTCACATCCATTAGACATCAAGCACTCTGATAGATGTAGAGATACAAAGGAGAATAAAAAGAAATTTTCTGGTACCCAAATATCTTCTAGAGTGATGGCTCAAACAAACATAATGAAAAACCAGAAAACATAATGAGGATGTGGAAGGAGATATAGAAAATATGCTGCAGATACAAAGCACACAAGAACAGCATTGGCCCAAAGGGAGTCAGCAAATGGTTCCTGAAACAGGTACTATCTAAACCAAGCTCTAAAGAGTAGATGGTATGTGGTGATAGAACAGTGGTTCCTAACTTGTGGGTCATGACCCCTCTGGGGGTCAAACGACTCTTTCACAGGGGTCACATACCAGATCTCCTGAATATCAGATATGCACATTACAATTCAAAAGAGAAGTGAAATTACAGTTATGAGGTAGCAATGAAAATAATTCTATGGTTGAGGTCACCACAACACGAGGAACTATATTAAAGGGTCCCAGCATTGGGAAGGTTGAGAAACACTGTGGTAGAAGGTTCAGCCCCAGTGGGTACTGAAGTCCATTTGATGGTGTTGCAGCTTCAACTGGGAGTCTGAGAACATTGAGAGGACATAGGAGAAGACAGAGGATAGTCTGCTCCACACTATTCCTGGGAATATACCCAAAAGAACCAGAGGCAGTATACTCTACACTAATTCAGAGTTAACTTGGATATTTGTCAACAGATGAATGGATGAAGAAAATCTGGAATGTGGAAACAATGGAATTTTGTGCAACAACAAAGAAGAACAAAATTATGACACTTGCAGGGTAATGGATGAAATAGAGATTGTCATGTTAATAAAACAAGCCATAAGGAGATAGACAAATATCACCTTATCACCTGTCCTCCTATTTTTCAAACCTAGAATATTTATCTATTTATCTATCTATCTATCTATCTATCTATCTATCTATCTATCTATCTATCATATGTATCTATCATATCTATAATATCTTTATCATATATATTTATTATCTACCTATTTATCTATTTATCATATATATCTATCATCTTTCACATCTATCTCTCCATCTCTCTTTCTCTCTCTCTCTCTCTCTCTCTCTGTATCTATGTATATATGTATGTATGTATGTATGTATGTATGTATCTATCTATCTAGCTATATCTGTCTGTTATCTATCTCTCATATATCGGTCTATCATCTGTCTATCATTTGTATATATCTATCATCTATCATATTTCTCTATCTCTCTGTTATCTATCTCTATCTATCATATCATATCTATCTATCATATCTATCATATCTTTATCATATTTTTATCATATTTATATATTATCTAATCTACCTATATATTTATCTATATCATATGTATCTATCATCTTTCACATCTATCTCTCCATCTCTCTCTATCATCTATCCATCATCTGTCTGTCTGTCTATCTATCTATCTATCTATCTATCTATCTATCTATCTATCTAATCTCTTGCATGCATATGACATGAGACTCAAGGAGGCTCATTTGGAAGAGAAAGGGGACTGGCAGGATATATGTGGGCAGGAGAGGGTAGTGGTGGTAAATATGGTCAAAGTACATGATATGCTTGAATGAAAATGTTATCATGAAACCTATCATTATTCACTAGTAAAATAAAAATAAACCATGATTTGTGGTGCAGTTAGGTTTCTGTTTCTGGAAGAAACACTCAAGTTGTGGAATGGCTAACATTTCTTTCATGGGAAGAAAATCAGAATCTCATTTTCTTAATAAAGTAATTGCAGTAATTGTACACAGAAATGTAGAAGAGAAGGAATAGGAAGAGGAGGAAAATATCTATTTCTTAGACCATGGCTAAAATTTATGATTTGAATTCTCTGAGAAAAATCTAAGATCTTAGACTAAATAATCTTGTGTGTATGTGTGTGCTTATCCTATCTAAAATTGATTAGTAATGCTCCTAAACAAAGGGATGTTTTAAACATCCTCCTGTACCTCCATAAATCCTCCTGGTAGTTCCCCTTCTCTTCCAAAATAATCCCCCTCTACTCTTGTGCCATATACATACAACAGTCAGTCAGTCAGTCAGTCAGTCAGTCAGTCAGTCAGTCAGAAAGACAGATATGCCAGGTTTCATATGTTGGAGAAAACATGATATTTGTCTATCTCATTACGGCCTGTTTCACTGAACATGACTATCTTTACCTCATCGGTTACCCTGAAAATGACATGATTTTGTCCTTCTTCATGGCTGCCCAGAAGAGGAGTGCTGGATCGCAGGTTCTAGTAAGAACCTTTCTGGGGACAGTTGTTGAGAAGCTATCAGCATCTGAGAACAGTAGACCTGAGACTGGGGCTTGGGGTACGTCTCTTACTCTAAGATGAGTACTATGATATCAAGAGTTAAAAATCAATCTTTAAAAGACATTAGTGCCCATCAGAGGATAATCGGTGTTCTGTGAGAAATGAATAAAACTGGATATAAAATGTGAGGGTTAGATGACATGGTAAATGTATAAATAAGTACACATATATTTGACAAATGCCAAGTGCATTAAACTTACTTGCAGGAGTGATCTTCAAACCTTGGCTTTGAGGATGGCTCTTTGTTCATGAATAAGAAAGGCAGTTTAAAAACTTCTAGCACAGCTAGAAATAACAGTTATCATGGTCTTTGTGTGGTTGTGATAATTTTATAAATTTTCATTTACATTGACTCATACAATTTTAAAATAATTCAGTTTTACCTGTGCATTTAAGGGACAATAAAACTATTATCAAGGCAATATTTTCACAAAATTTTGATTTAGCAAAGCTAATAGAGAGCAGTTGCAATGTACCTAATGTAAGGAAATGATAAATATTTGAAATCATACATACATATACCTGCATAGACAACTTAATCTCAATCTGATTTTCACACATTTTATGCATATATTAAAGTACCATACTGTACTCCCTAAATATATACCATCTTTATGTACCAATTATAAATAAAATTTATTTAAAAGCAAAGTATTAGGAATTAATTTTAAACTTAGGTGCATGGGTGCTTTGTCTGCATGTATGTCATGTGCCTTGTATATGCCTGGTGCCTATAGAGGCCAGAGATGAAGTCGGATCCAAAGAACTGGAGTTACAGGGGTCTGTGAGCCACCAGGTGGGTGCTGGGATCCTGGATCTTCTGGAAGAGCAGGCAGGGTTCTTAATTGCTGAGTCATCTCTCCAGCCCTAATATATATGTATATATGTATATATACACACATATATGTAATATATAATATATGCACACATATATACATAAAATATATACATACATATATTTATATATACATATATATATAAAACAAGATACATCCCTACTTTCACAAATAGAAATCTTGGACTTAGGGTATATATCTCAGCTTGCACATCATGCAAAAAGCCATACAACAAACACTCAAAGCTGGCACATGCTGCATGTACGCATTAATATTTATAAGCTTTTAACACATTTGGAGGAAAGTCAGAGCAGGACAATGGCTGGACTATTTTGTAGTTAGTTTTGTCAGAGATTGCCAACTTGTCTTCTAATGAAGCTGCACTAGTCTGATGGCTCTTTCCTCTGTGTCCTGGTCAGCTCTATGTGCTGTGTTCTGCAGTCGGTCACTCTAATAGGCTAGTGGTGGACTCTTGCTGTTGTCCTAGTTAAATATCCATGAGGACATACAATGTGGATCTTGATTAGTCCTTGAAAAGTTATTGCATGCTTCTAACAGCAAATGAGAAGGAATGTCTATTCTTGGGAGTAAATCTTGTAGAGTATGGAGTTATAGAAGGCTGTCTTGATGATCCCCTTTCTTCTAAGGAATTGTACCCTGTGGTAAGAGAGATTGACACCACCGTAAAACAAGCATGCTTGAGAGTCAGAAAGACACCCCTGCCATTTCTTAGTGCTTAATACCAGCTGTTTCTGAGGTATTTCTTGATTACCCATAATGCTCAAGTCTTCCCAATAAATCTTTCTCTTGGAAACAGCATTGCTGAAGTTTCCATCTCTTGCTACTCAGAGTATCTCAGCATGTGCAGTATGCCAGCGAGCTAGCACCAACCCTGGAACAAAAGGGATAGAACAAAAAATGAAAATAAATTCAGGGATAATTAAGGTCAACCCATTTTAGTGGGTTGCTGATGCCGTCATGATTTATTTAAACTTCTCAGTGGACTCCCTTCCTGCCCTTACCCACTGCTTCTAATAGACTCTGGTTATATACTATTCTCTGGTTGAAATATTCTTTCTTTTGGGCTTGTGGAAGAATTCAAGTGCTGGGAATGGGTGCCTCAATGTCTTGACATCATCCCCAAGAGAGTGGTGGATAGAAAGCCCTATTTCTCCACTCCCAGTTGCGCCCTTTGGATGTATTCTATGACCTCGCCCATAGGTCTAAGTCTCTGTGCCCACTGTGACTTGAGCTTGCTAACCACTCTGCATTGACTTCCTCTCTTTTCTGAATCCCTTCCCCTCTTCTCTGCTGCTCTGCAGAATCACCACCTATATGACTGATTCTCAACTTCAGCTTTGGGTCTGGAGTAACCCAACCTGTTTCTTTTTTTCCTTCCTTCAATTGAACATGTACAAGTAAATAAAACAATAATAACATATGCAAACATGACTTATCAACCAGGTTACAAATGAGAATACATGAAAACAAATAATAATTAATGACCAAATTGTGCTTATGATAGGTCAAGCATTGTTCCAAGTGCTTCACATAACACACACACACACACACACACACACACACACACACACACACGCCTTTCCAGGATTGATACCATTATTGCCCTCTGAAGCCAAAAGAATGTTCTCATGTTGACACACTGGTATAACTTGGATCTGGGATTCAAACACAGTCTAGTTCTCACAGCGGCCTCTTACTACCATACTACAATGACAAAATGTCTTAGAAGGCTGACAGCAGTGACATCATCATTCAATCACACAAGTATTACATGCAATCGCATTGTCTACACACACACACACACACACACACACACACACACACACACGAATAATCCATACAGCTGGTGAAATTTGATGTTTGCTATAACCTCAAAGGTAAGGAGTCACCATAAAAATGGAAGTGGTTAGGAGATAAAACATCTTAAGCATCTTTTTACACTAATGTCAATCATTTGCTCAAGAAAGTGTTTAGCTTTAATATCCACCAGTGAATGACCACCAGCATTGGCTTCTGTAACTCACATCAATGCAACCCCTAGGGAGACCCAGACTGAATAGTGAAGGTCTCCGAGCTTGTAGCACTAGCTACATTGTGTCTTTATTAGTTACTTTTCTTGTTGCTATGGCAAAATGTCTTGCAGAAACAACTTAAGGCTAGAAGGATTGACTTTGGCTTGTGGGTTTCAGCAGATACATCTTATAGCATGGGAGGTATTGTGGGCGGGAATGCAAGGTGCTGTCTGAAGTCAGAGGGCAGAGAGAGGGGAATTCTGGTGCTCAGCTAACTTCTGCTTGCATTTTCCTTTTGTTCAGCCTGGCTTCTTGGTGTTTGGAGTGGGAGGGTCTGAAATCAGGGTGAGTCTTCCCTTCACAGCTAAACACCATCTCTGAAAACACCATTAGAGTACTCCTAGAGGTGTTTCAGATCCAGTCAAAATGACATAAAGATGAACCACCCCAGCTGTCATTCCCCAGGCCTGGGAATTAATCAAGAGTCATTAGATGTTTTGGGGAAACCACTAAACTGGCATTTTGGTACAGATAGAAGACTAGGGAGCTTTGTATACGTCTGTACATTACCATCTAGTGGGGAGACAAGCATATGGAGGATACCTTAAAGTTTATTCTTTTATAAAAAAGCTTAAGTTGAACTTATTTTGAGGTTTGCATTCACAGGGACTCATCTTTGTATTCGGACAATTTCCTGGCTTCAGTTGTTGACTTTTTAGAGGAGGCAGAGTTAGTTACCTCAGAAGAGTGAAGCTGGTGCTCAGCTAACTTCTGTGTGCTTTTCTCTTTTGTTCAGCCTGGCCTCTTAGTATGTGGGGTGGAAGGGCCCATATTCAGGGTGGATCTTCCCTCTCTAGCTAAACACCATCTCTGAGACTACTGTTGGGGAACCCCTAGAGGTGCTCCAAATCTCCATGCCTGGGAACTCCAGCAGGCGGTTGACAGCTATTCAAAAAGGAAGCCAAAGAGAGCATCTTGTCTTTAAAGGACTCTGCTTCCTGCTCAGGCTCTATCTTCTGTGAGCACATGGGCACATATCACCCTGCCCTGTGGAACGGAAGCATGATGTCAGCTCCTGGAGAGGGGGAAGGGCAACTTCTTTCTTCTCAGGGGATCCACAGGAAGGAGATGGGAAGTCAGAGCAAAGCTGGCTTGACACCTCTGTCCTGGGAAATCCTATCAGGTGACTAGAAAGAAAACCTAAGAGGCCAAATTTCTGCTCATTGTCAAAAGACAGGAGGCAGATTGGGGGAAGTCCCTGACCACAGGCCAATAGAGCAGAAGGTTAAAAGGCTTCCTGAAAGAACTGGCTAGAAAAAAACCCTTCAAACTCCACCTGGGGTGAGGAGAAATCTTTCCTGCTCTTTCAAGTCTCTTTACTTTCCTGATGGAAGTATAGACGGTCTTGTGATGTGCCGTTTGGGTTGCTTCTCTGGGAATTGACTTTATTCTACTGTTTTAGAGGAAGCTCCTATGATAAAATGCAGGGCATCTGTTGTCTAATAAGCTTCCTAAAAAATCATAATGAGATATGATCTATGATTCTAATTAGCAAATTAGGTGTCTAATTTTCAAATAAGGAAGATCATATATCATCCAATGTGGATGCCACATCTCCATTAGAGACATTGATATATGTTGAGAGTTGCTTGGAGTGATAAATCCTCGCTACAGTCTCAAGAAAAAAATCAGATGATCTGAAGAAAATTAAAGATGTCTAGTGTTGTGCCTGTCACCTTTCAAATGAAAAGAGTGGGAACAACTTTTAATTTATGTCTTTTGAGAAATTATCATTTAAAAAAGCAACACATAGGTACAATGCCTCAAAAAAGGATTGATGAATATAAAATGAGCAGAGGGATATGTAGGCTCCTCAAAGTAAAAGAGTCTAAAGGAGGAAAATTTCAAAGGAAAATACATGTACACACATCAAAACCACAGTGACTAAGGATTGGGTTTTTGAATAACATAAATCTGTGTAGGTAATGATAGCATGTATTCATGTATACACACACAACTCTGTGTATCCAAATATGTATGTATGTATGTATGTATGTATATATGTATGTATGTGTGATCCATCTATCTATCTATCTATCTATCTATCTATCTATCAATCCATGTATGTATATATGTATATATGTATGCATCATATCTATCTATCTATCTATCTATCTATCTATCTATCTATGTATCTATTTATCTATCTATCTATCTACACACATTGAGGCAGAGCCTCATGTATTCTGAGTCAGTCTTAAACTCGCAACATAGATGCTGCTTGCCTTGAACTACTAATCATATTCATAGCCCAAATTCATAGCCATGTACCTTCATACCAAGTTTATGATGGGATGAGATTGAACTCAGGGCTTTGAGCACTGAGGCAGGTTGATAACTCTATCAACTGAGATATATCACTAGCCCCAATATTTATTTTGACATTTTAAAAATGAATTGAAAAAAATCTACTCACAAATGCAAATATACATATGCTTTATTTGGGTAAAAATTGCAGGGAGTAAATGCCATTTGAATAGCTACTGATGAAATTAATTAAGATACTACAAGTTATATAGTAACTTCAGGTAATATATTTGGGTGATAGATTACATATATAAAACACATAAATTAACTTAGACACATGTATATGTAATATGAATATGCCCAATTGTATGATGGTTTAAACCTAATTGAAGTTTGTTTTTTTGCTTACGTAAAGTCCCAAATGAATGAATTAAAGCAGTAGGAGCCTCCACTCCACGCAGGACCACTATCACTCTGTGACTTTGCCATCAACAGTACTGCGACTGTAAGGTCATGGTGCACATTAGTATCAAGCTCATCAACAGTAGAAGAGACAAAGGAACAGAATACACAGATTCTCTCTTCCTGGGCCAGAACTCTGCATATAGAGGAAAGGGAGTCTGTAAAGTGTAGGCAAGCTCTGTGTCAGAAAGAGGAGGCAGGATGGATTACCAAGGCTGTCCTGTGTCCAGAGTCTTCCTAGAGGAACCACGAATGGGCTGATTCAATGTGAGAGAGCCAGAATGTTCCAGAAATGGAATGCTAGATAGTGATGCTGGGCAAAAGGGTGAACTCTAATTAGAAACAGGGAGATAAATATAGAAGAAAGAGAGAAGATGGTAAAAAAAAATTGTAAGTATATCTTTAAAAAATGTCATAAGGAGCTGGGCAGTGGTGGTGTACACCTTTAATCTCAGTACTTGGGAGGCAGAGCCAGGCAGATTTCTGAGTTTGAGGCCAGCCTGGCCTACAGTAGAGTGAGTTCTAGGACAGCCAGGGCTACACAGAGCAACCCTGTCTCAAAAAACCAAAAAAAAAAAAAAATATCGTAAGGAATCATACTATTAACTATCTATCTAAGAAGAACTGATAATACATATAAGTCTATGTATAAATATACACACATAGTTTACATGGAAAATTTTTCTCTTCTGGACTGACAATGTACCCTCCCAGAGTCAAAGAACACCTAACAAAACACATTCACGAGAGATGAGAAGCCTTCTTTTGAGTTGTTAGTCAGGGTTGCCTAAGAGACTCCACAAACATTACAGGCTGTTGCCATTGCCCTTGGTTGTCCTTGGAGGAAGTCTCTGTTGCTGAAGACACAGTGTACTTCAGACATAGATCCTAGACGCCCCTGAACTGAATGTTTCTGGCACCATTCAAGTTTCTAGAGGACAGGATCAATGAACAGTCCATCTCAGATATGATGCCTGTGAACCACAACATGACCAGCATGGCAAAACCCTAAGAGTGGAGTAATGCTACACATACCTTGGTGGTACCCAATACCTCTCTAATTAGATTTAAGATCTGTTCAACAAGAGAGAAATCATTCCTAGTCCTGGAAAGCTAGCCATCTTCCCAGTGCTAGTGAAGCTGTGTGCCTTGGAGTACACCACTTTACTAAAACAGTACATCCCCAAACTACATCGTAAATATTTATCCTTATACTTACAGGTAAATGTAGCCTTTATCCATCATCAAGGAAAATTCTCATTGCAACAGGTAGAGACCATTTTAGAAAACTACAACCAACCAAAATGCAGAGTTGCAGATGTTCCACTGGATACATCTGTGAAACAAACCCTGTACCTCAAGGCTCAGGAAACATTGAGGGTGGGGTTGGTGGTAGGGTTTTTTCAAGGACCAGAAGATTAGAGTTTACTGTGAGGGTTTGTATCTCCTAGTAATGTCAGAAGCTACATTCAAGAAATCTTAACAATATGACCATTTAATGCCAAATGAACAAAGACGGCCACAGTAGAGGTGCCAAAGGGGACAGAGGAAAGACCACAAGGTCTAAACATGATGCAAAGAACTATAGGCAGCCAAAGAATGCTAAGAGTGGACGAAGTCATCTTCCTCAGGAAGAATGGAATATGGTTACTCAATAGTAAAATAGTCAGCTCTGAAAACATACATAACATACAGACCAAGATGGTTGTAGTAGTAATATATATGTATATATATATAACACACACACATGTCACACACACATACACATACACACACACACACACACACACACACACACACACACACACACACAATTAATGCAAAGGCCATGAGTTTGAAATAGTAAGGAGGGTTTGGAGGGAGAAATATGAAGGGGGAAATAGATTTAATTCTATTATATTAATGAGAGAAGTAATAAAATACTTTGCAAATTCTACCAAAGTATTTTGTCATCTTGAAAGTCTTCATTAGGTCATTTTCCAAGATTGTTGGTAACCAAACATCCTTCCTCTTTCTTTGTTTTCTGTTGGAGAACCTTATCACCTTCAATAGGTGTGGTTAGGTTGGGTATCTAGAAGAACTGCCACTAGATACTTTTCTGATGGTCAACTGATCCATAACCAGCCAGTTAGATGCACTTTCCTGGACTGCATTGACACAGCGATGAAAATATAAGAATTAGACTTCATTCACTTATTCCTGCCTGGTGCCCTATGGGAAGGCTGATATCTGAGAGTGCTTGGGATAGATAGTCTATCTGAATTTGGTTCTTTAGCTTTGCAGTTAATCTATGAGATCTCCAGAATTCCTCCATAAATGTTGACTGATAGATAAAATTAATGAAAAGTGTTTTAAATACATGAACAAAGGACCATCAATGTCATAATAAATGTATCAAGATCTTTGGATCAAAGACAGTGTTGCTAGCTTGGTTAGAATGGCATGGTTAAGAGTGCCAGTTTTGGTTGATACACACTAAACTTGTCTCTTGTTATCTCAGTGATTTTTGCTAAGTTGTTTATTCTGTCTGAGTCTCGTGTTTTTTGGCCTATGAACCAAAAAGTTTATATTCTATAGATCGATGTCAGAATTAAACGAGAGGCCTATTTATGTACTTTATAGGGTAGTTAGTATTTGATGTTAGGTATCAGTCTTTTTATTGGCAGAAATGTTTGGGCACACAATACTTATTTCCAAACTTTGTATTACTGGAGTAAAAGAGATATTTATTTAGATTTTCTTTGTTGTGGTCTTTATATTAACATTAGGAGTCCTGTTTTGACTAATCACTACCTGAGTAAATTTGGGAAATTAAGGTACATATGTTCTGCAAATTAAATACAGCAGGATCTATGGAGATGACTAGACAGGGGGTGGGGGTGGGACAGTGCATTTGCTATAGGCTCTCTGTGGTTTAAGGTCTCCCAAAGGTTTATGTATTGGAAGTGTGGTTCTCAGAGCTCTTGTTGGGAGATGGAACCTTAAGGGAGGGGCTGGATGTGAGACCCTTAGGTCTACTGTGGTCCTCCAAAACTTTCTAAAGGGAAGTGAGACCCCATCCCCTTCTGGATTCTCTTCTGCTCCTCTGACTTGTCTCCTACCATTGTCTCCTGCCATCAGTCAAAAAGAGGAAGGGATGGCAAGAACTGTATTCTGATTGGAGTTTTGGCTTCTAATCCTGTGAGCTAAATAGTGCTCTTTTTTTCTTCCTTGCTTTTGAAGTGTAGTTATGCTAAGCAACCCTGGATTGCTTGGTTCTTACTACACAACCCAGGATGGCCTCAAACTTGCAGCCATCATCCTGGCTCAGCCTCCTGAGTGCTAGGATTATAGGTGCACAATACCATGCCCAGCTAAGTTCTAATGTTCACCTACCTTCAGGTATTTTATTATAATGAGAAAGAGATTAATATGTTTTCCTAGTTTGCTTTCTCTTACTGTAATAAAACACTGACCCAAAACAACTTGAGCAAAGAAAGAGTTTATTTAGCTCTCACATCTTGATCACAGCATTGAGGGAAGTCCAGACAGGAACTCAAGCAGGAACAGAGGCACAAACCGTGGAAGAATTCTGCTTCCTGTCTTGCTCCCCAAGGCTGGCTCAGCTTTCTTTCTCATATAACTCAGGCCTCCCTGAGTATATGAGTAAAGCAAGGGTCTATGTGGAAGTCCAAGTGGAAGCAATCTCCCAATTGAGGTTCCTCTTCCCAGGTGACTCAAACTAACCTGTACAGAAACTAACCTATACATATATCATGCATTAAACTTTATAATGACACCATTTTAAAAGCCAACAAAAGTTCTAATAAAAATATAGTAACCAACAAAGTTCTAATGAAAATATAATAAGCAAAATTTTCATCCCAATTGAAAAATTTTCCCTATTCTATTGCTTGATACAGGAGGGAAGGACTTGGCCGTTTCACAGTATTTACACAGCAGAGTTGAAAGTTCAGCCAGTTTTTGAGTTCATTTAATCAACTACTACCTGTATTAAAATGAAACATTGTTGTAAAACTCACTTCATTTTTTTTCCCAATGACTTTAAATATTGCTAAAATGTTTGCCTAATCATAAGAGAACATATACTGGCGTCCTGAAAATAGTATATGTGGGAAAAATCTACTGCAAGTCAAATGAGTTTTAGAGTTTATCAACATCTTCCTGTTCACCAAGAATGAAGCAATCAAGTAACAAAAAAGAAAGCCTCTGCATAGTATACAACAAGCTGTATATTAAAAAGGGAAAATGAACCGGGCAGTGGTGGTGCACGCCTTTAATCCCAGCACTTGGGAGGCAGAGACAGGTGGATTTCTGAGTTCGAGGCCAGCCTGGTCTACAGAGTGAGTTCCAGGACAGCCAGGGCTACACAGAGAAACCCTGCCTCAAAAAGACCAAAAAAAAAAAAAAAAAAAAAAAAGGGAAAATGTAGAATAAAGCAGGCTCGTGCACTGAAGGAAATGTGACTGGGGCCCAGAGATGTCAGTACTAGGGCTGGGCATTGCTGGGTATAACTGAGTACCTTGCCCCAGTCTGTGCAGTGTCAGACTAACCTGTGCGAGGCAGCAGTGCAGACTAAGGTTGGTCAACTAGGCAGGCAGCTTTATCTATGTGATTAAGCCAAGGAAGAGCTGGGCATCAAGGCTCCTGGGGCAGGCTCCCTGGGCAGCTGTGCCAGAGGCACCTACAATTGTACACCATTACTGGGAAAAGTAACCACCAATCACTATTCTTCTGGCAGAGGGTAACCGGAAACTGTGTTCACGGGAGATTCTGGAGCCTGCCCTGTGCTCTTTCCTCTGCTGGTTTTGATTTGTATTTTAACTCTACGATAAATCATAATCATGACTAAGTGACTTTTTCTGAATTCCTGCACTGAGCTATTAAACATGGGCATGGTCTTGGGGGGTCCCCTGACTTGGGGGGATGGTTAATGAAGTGACCTTGAGGATTCCCTAGGTTTCCAGAACGTTGATAGATGGCTAGAATAGTCAGTCTGTATATATGTATCCCTGTATCTATGTATCCATGTATATGTGTATATATGCATATGTATATTCATGTATCTATGTATCCATGTATATATGTATATATGCATATGTGTATCCACGTATCTATGTATCCATGTATATGTGTATATATGCATATGTGTATCCATGTATCTATGTATCCATGTATCCATGTATATGTATATATATGCATATGTATATGCATGCATATATGTATATATGTGTATGTATATGTGCATATATGTGTATATGTATATATGTGTATATCTGTGTGCATATATGGAAGAATATATATGTCATGTTGTGTACTCATGTGTCATGTGTGTGCAAATGTGTGCCTATGCATATGTGGAGGCCAGAGGAGGGTGTCACACTCTGCCTAGTTACTTTGAGGAGTGGTCTCTCTGTGAAGTGGGAGCTAGTGCCTTTCTAGCTAGGCAGGCAGCCAGCAAGCCTCATGGATCCTCTTGCTTCTACCCCATCAGTGCTGAGGTAACATGTAGGCATTGGACCACACCCACCTTGTTACATAGGTGCTAGGACCTGCACTCAGAGCCAAGCCATTGTAACTGTGGTGCCATCTTTCCAGTCCAGACTCAGGTTTTTACTGTCTCCAAATGAGCCCTGAGCAGGCAATATGGCCTATTGTAGTAGCAGTTTTCAATGTATAGGTTGTGATCCCTTTGGGGGTCGAATGGCCCTTTCATAGGGGTTGCCTAAGATCATCAGAGAACACAGATATTTACATTACTCTTCATAATAGTAACAACTACAGTTACAAAGTAGCAACAAAAATATATTTATAGTTGGTAGGTCACTACAACATGAGGAACTGTATTAAAGAGTTGCTGCACTAGGAGCATTACCCTGGCCAGTGGGTAAAGGTGCTTGCCACCAAGTCTGATAAAATGAGTTCAAGCCAGCTGGTCCACATCATGGAAGGATAGATTTGACTCCTAATACATCCCCTGACCTCCACACTCCTGCAGTGATACATGCATATGCATGGATGCACACACACACACATACATGCACACACACATGCACACATATATGCATACACTACACAATAAATGTGTGATAAAATTAAGAAAGGAAGAGGTTAGAAATGTAAACTGGCTTACTTATCAAAATACCACGGGAAAATAAGAATAGAAGGAAAGAGAAAGTACGGTTTCCTGCCCTGTATTGTAAGCATTAACTATGTACATTAACTATAGCTAAGTCTCTGGCCAAATTTCCTCACTTTGTTGCAACCCTTGAAGCTAATGGGTATGTGGTAAATGCTCAATAAAGCAATATTAATTGGTTAAATTAGGAAATAAATCAATACTTTGCAACACCACTTTCTATCCTGCTTTAGTAACTCTGTGTCAAGGACTCAGTGAGTGCTTTAAAATTTCTTAAGGGATGAAAACAATATGCCCTTTGAGGCAGGACTTCTGACTCTAGATTACCAACACACAGTCTCCTCTGTCTTAAAATCGAAAATATTGTAAAGTGGTCGGTCACTGTAGTGCATACATATCATGTTTTCAACATTCTTTGCACTATCCTTCAAAACTGTCCAGACGGTCTTTAAAGGCATAAGGTGATTCAGAAAATGCTCTAACCTATGGGATAAATGAGTCACATCGTGGGGAAAGTCTGATTCCGTGTGGACTTCCATTCTCTACGTCACCATTCTTCCGCAGGCCCAGCACTCATGATGTCAGGAGTTCCAGGAGTTAAACCAACGTGGGGGTCATGGATCCAGCACTTACTCATACTGAGTGGAAGAAATCCACCTGAAGAACTGGAGGAAGTAACACACAGTGACTGCTGATGCAGGGGAAAAGCGCGACCAGGATGTAGGTTTTGTCTTACAGACAACTTAACTGGTCGGCGGAGATACCGTTGAAATCTCCCTGTTACATCCATTGCCAGTTTTCAGAAAGAAACTCTGAACTGAAAGGAAAAAAGAAAGTTAGCAGTCCCCTTATTTTAGTAATGTGATCACACCTTGGCTCCTGGTGGCTTTGCCACGGGCTTTGAAGGATACCGTGGTGGCGAATGATTCTGCAGGCTCAGTATTGGCTAAACTAGGGAGGTGTGAAACCTCTAGTTTGCATGTACAACAGAAAGTGCTTTACAGTCAGTGCACAGAGAGATTTCTTTGTGACATTAGTGAGACAGGAAAAGGTCAGAAAAGGATGTGCTATTGGAGTGACAGTATTCTAAATCAGAGACTCCTGTGCCCTTAAGGGGAAACCTAAGATGGTTCACTTCCGGTGTGGGACACCAAGACCAGACAGCAATCTGCAGGAATAGATGTTAGGTGAAGGATGAGACCCCTGTAAAAGCACTCAGGAATTCAAAGGGACCAATAGGGCATCAGATGGAATGTGGGTTGTTCAGGGTTCAGAGTCTTGGTAGATTTTGCATTTTGCTTGCCTGGGAAGTTGTCGAGCTGGGATGCCAAGACCAGGATTCCACAGCTTGTATTCTTAGTAAAGGAATAACGTACCTACCCTCTCACCAATTCTACACAAACCCAAACTTCATTGGATCTAACTATTTCAACTTGCACATCTAATGTAGAAATTAGAAACACATGAGTTTTAGTAGATATTGATCAGTTAGGAAAAGCATTGGTTAAGGAGAATGTCTTGTAGTTGTTGATTCAGTTTTTCATTAACTAGTTGAATAAATCTAAACATGTCACTTTGATTTTTTTTCTAGGTCTTCATGCAAACCTATTCATAGGATAGGCCATTGGCTGCTTCTGCAATTCCACAATTCTGTGTTTCAGGCAGACAACAAGTGTTATTAGAGCTTGAGTTTTAGTCATGTGGTTTTTAATCTGAACATTTGGCCAAATTTTATATATAGCTTTAATATGCATCTAAATCTTGAATAGTAATTCTTAACTTAGAAATAATGAGAGTACAGACAAGGCCCTACAATGGATCCCACAGTTCTCTAAAAGTATTCTTCATTACACATATATGTGTGTATGTGTGTGTTGGGGATGGGGTCATGGTCATGCCATGCTGTGCCTATGGAGATCAGAGGACAATGTGTAATAATTGACTCTCTTCTACTATGTGGGTCTCAAGATTTGAACTCAGGCTCTCAGGCTTGGTGACAAGCACCTTTATCCACACAGTCATCTTGTCTGCTCCCCCATTTTCTTAATTCTTCTTTCCTGACACTGTACTCTGGTGGGAAAATTAAGATATAAATGGAACTGTTTTTGACTTTATTTCAGAAAATTTCCAATATTCTCTCCAGAGACTCGAGGTTTGGATATTGGTGTCTAGAAGGCATTGTGTGGCAGCAGTGGGCCTGTGGTCGCTGAGGTACTATGTCTTACTCAAGGACCTTCTCTAGCCTGCAGTTCTCCTCAGAGAGAGCAGTGAGAAGCCTGTGAGCAGTGCTGTGGACCCCATATTCTTCTCTTGCTGCGTGGGAGCTTTGACCTCAGTGCTTGGTTTTGGCTCTGCTCCTTCAGAAGACAACTCTACAAAGATTTTTTTTTTACATATGAAAATTTTTACCTTTTTCTTCTTTTCTTATGCTTTAACTGTACATTTGTGTGGTTTAACTCTCTCCTCTCATTAGAAACAGATTGCTTTCTCGTTCAATATGTCCTTATTACAGTTTCCCCTCCTTCTCCTCCTCCCAGTTCCTCCTCACCTCCTCTCTCATGGAGATCCACTCCCGTTTTATCTCACATTACAAAGGAACAGGCTTTTAAAGATACAAGCAGACAAAATAAGATATAAGATCAAATAAAAACCATCACATCACAGTTGGACAAGACAAACCAATGGAAAGAGAAGAGTCCCAAGAGAAGGCACGAGAATCAGAGGCACACTCATTCTCACACTCAAACTGAAAAGCTCTATGTGTGCAGAAGACCTGTCCTAGGCCGCATAGGCCCTGTGTGTGCTGCCCCAGTCTCTGTGAGCTCACATGCGCTTGCTCAGGTTGATTTAGCGGGTCCTACTCTCCTGAGGTCCTCCATGCCCTCTGGCTCTTACGTTCTTTCTGCCTCCTAGTCAGTGGCATTCCCTGAGCTCTGATTTGATGGTGACATCTGATGTAGAGCTATATGTTCCAAGCTCTCTCTCTCTCTCTCTCTCTCTCTCTCTCTCTCTCTCTCTCTCTCTCTCTCTCTCTCTCTCTCTCTCCCTCCTTCCCTTGTCCCCTCCCTCCCTCCCTCTCTCTTTCTCTCTCTCTGGCTGTAGTCCCTGTATTTGTTCCCATCTGCTGCAGGAGGAAGCTTCTTGGATGATAGGTGACTAAGACACTACGAGTATAGCAGAATGTGCCATTAGGAGCCATTTCGCTGCTACCAAATATCTCAATTAAAAATGGGATGCAGATCTAAACAGAGAATTCTCCGTAGTGAACAGTCATATGGCTGAGAAACACTTAAATGTTTAACATCCTTAGCCATCAGGGAAATGCAACTCAAAACTACTCTGGGGGCTGGTGAGATGGCTCAGCGGGTAAGAGCACTGACTGCTCTTCCGAAAGTCCTGAGTTCAAATCCCAACAACCACATGGAGGCTCACAACCACCCATAATGAGATCTGACGCCCTCTTCTGGTGTGTCTGAAGACAGCTACAGTGTACTTATTTATAATAATAAGTAAATCTTTGGGCTGGAGTGAGTGGGGCTAACCTGAGTGAGTAGAGGTCCTAAATTCAATTCCCAACAACCATATGAAGGTTCACAACCATCTGTACAGCTACTGTGTGTACTCAAATACGTTAAATAAATAAATAAATAAATAAATAAATAAATAAATCTTTAAAAAAACTACTCTGAGATTTCATTTTACACCTGTCAGAATGTCTAAGATCAATAACACAAGTAGCTGGTGTGGAACAAGTGGAATGCTCCTCTACTGAGGTTGCTAGTGCAATGATCACTTTTAAAAATTAATAAAGAACATAGAATGGTTCCTGTTATCAAGTGTTAACTAATGAGAGAGCACCATTTTCTAGCATTAATGATAAATTACATTTAATAAAAACCTAATTTCCTACAAACTAGAAGGAATAGCATTGGAACTGTAAAACCTCAAGAGCAATAACTCAAAATAGATTTTTTTTTCTGAGAAAGGGTTTCACTATGTAGCCCTGGCTGCCTAGAACTTACACTGTAGACCAGGATAGCCTCACAGAGATCTGCCTCCCTCTGCCTCCTGAGTGCTGGGATTAAAGGTATGAGGTTCCACTACCCTGCTAGATTTTTTTGTTTGTTTGCTATTTGAGACAGGGTTTCTCTGTATAGCCCTGGCTGTCCTGGAACTCACTCTGTAGACCAGGTTGGCCTTGAACTCAGAAATCTACCTGCCTCTGCCTCCTAAGTACTGGAATTGAAGGCGTGCACCACCACTGCCCAGCTCTAATTTTTTAAAAGACAGATTCTCATGATTCTTAGACTGGCCTTCAAGTCTCCAGCAGCAGAAGGTGATCTTGAACTTACAATTATCTTACCTATTTTTCCATCTGCATTTTATGCCTATTTTAAGCCAGTGTTGTTATACAAGCACTCTACCAAGAAAGTGACATTCCCAGTCATCAAAACAGAGATTCTTAGATAAACATTCAACACACATGTTTTGTGTGTGTGTGTGTGTGTGTGTGTGTGTGTGTGT
>JADRCD010221050.1:0-10628 GCA_019843815.1 Montemys delectorum
CACATGTGCATAGATGGATATGTGGATATGCACATATTTGTATATATGCTTTAAGAAGAAAAGGTCATGAATTTGAAAGGGATTGATATGTGACACAGAAAGAAGAAAAATGTGAAGTCAGGAAACTACTCATGTATAAAATTCTAAAAATAACATGAATTTTAAAAATGTCTTTGAAATATAAAAAATTACAGAGTTTTGTGGTCTAGAAATAGCTTAGAATTGGTCTATGAAGGTTCAGGGTTCCTAGAGTACCTCATCTCTGCTCAATATAGGACTTTAGCATTGGCTTAGATAAATTGCAGCCAACCATTGGAGAGGCAGAGCACATACAGAGCACAGGATGCTTTCATGCCTGGTTCAGAGGTGTTACACCACATCTACCCAAGGAGCAGAGTTGACAGTGCATTCAGATGGTCATATCAAGTTATACAAGAAGCTGACAGACATGCTACAGTGGGTTTTTTATTGTTTGTTTGTCTAGGAAGATATAAGAAATAGTGTGTGAATATTTAATTAGTTTGTGCTAGAACCTTCATGGTTTTTGGGTTGTTTGTACAGTGGGGATGTGATCTATGAAATGCATCTTCAGGTGATTTCATTTTTTAGTATGTTTTGATGTCTATTTAATTATAATCAACTATGACCATGTTTGATAACTTACTTGCTTAATAGTTTTTCAAGTTGAAAACTAGATTTTTACTTCATCCACATTTCAAATAGTTTGGTATTTCATACATCTTCCACATTGAATATTTTCAAAACAGAAAATAAAGGTCCACATATTTCTCAAAATTTAATTCCTTATCTCCCAGACGTGGACCGTGTAGACAATAAATAACAGGATTGACTATTCCTGATAGTGTGACATAGTGGGGAAAAGTATCAAAGTTTCTTTGACCATGTGGTAACTCCTTTGTGTTACAAGACATTATATTTTACTGAAAAATGGATTATAAGTTAGAAGTGTATATTAAGAAACACATGTTCTATATGTTGTCCATTAGATATTGTCATGATTATTACATCTTACAAAGTAAATAAAAATAAACTAATCTATCTAAATAAATGACTGATCTGCTGGGTGGTGGTGGTACATGCCTTTAATCCCAGCACTTGGGAGGCAGAGGCAGGCAGATTGCTGAGTTCAAGGCCAGCCTGGTCTACAGAGTGAGTTTCAGGACAGCCATGGATACACAGAGAAACCCTGACTAGAAATACCAAAACAAAACAAAACAAAACAAACAAACAAACAAAAAAACCAAAACACTACTGTGTAAAAAAACCTTACCAAGGTTATGAGAAATGATAGAATGTAAATATAAAAGGAAAGTAGAAACATGAAATCATCTAGAATAGATAGATATGTTGCCAGCATGATATTGGAGCTACTTACTCCAACAGATCTTCTTCATTTTTTGTATTTTTCTTGGATAATAGTGATATAGGAAACACTTTCCACAATATCAGAATTTTGAATTCTCTGCATAGTCCTCATTGCATAGGTACAAAAAGAGAAGGAACAAATCTCACTTATTTTGCACTAGTTTCAGTTCATACAATGAATGAAGAAGTACCTAAAAGTCATCTGTGGGACACCTGGTTGTGTGCAGCTTCTTGTCGGTATTTTTACATGTAGCATTTCTCTGTATACTCGAGAAAGAAGGAAAATGGGTTAAGACAAAGCTATTTTTGGTTCTAACATTGTTGGCTGCTACATATTCAAGATAGTGACTTAAAATATGGATGCCCCTCGATGTCTTTCATGACTTCTTTTATGGGATGAAACACATGAGGAGAAAACTTGAAATGTTCTCTGCATTTTATAGTTTATTTTGTAATACACAAAATATATTTCCTTGATAAAAAGCATACCCCGTTGAATGTATATTCGTCTTATACAAAGCAGATTGCCATTGGGCATGTATTTATAGAAGAGATTAGTATGAGTAAGAATTTCATCTTTCACAGAAACCTCCTTTGTGCACATCTCTGTGTTCCAGAGGTGCATCTGCTCAGCCTCTGGAAAAGAGCATACTCCTGAGTTACACAGATGCATTGTTTATTTTTTGGACAGTGCTACATAGATGAGATAACATTTTGACTTGATGTGAACCAGTAGTCCCTATTTTCCTAGCCTATGATTTGTCATTAGTCATGTGGAAATTCCTTAGGGGTGGAAAAGTCAGATTTATCTACCATGTCATGTGCATACAACTAAGGCAGTTATTTTATCATGCACTACTAAATGAGAAAAAAAATAAAATTCCAAGATCTAGAAAAGTTCTAGGTACTGTACTCAAATAGAATATTATGATAGCAATTGTGTCAGATACTCTTATTTTAGTAATAAAATGTAAATCTGTGATAAATCATCTAAAATATTATGCCACATATTGTGAATGAAAATTGAAATGTAGTTAGGTAACTGTATGCTGGGGGTGTATTTTAGGGCTACTTGGAATTTAGGCAATCTACAACATTTTCATATTGTAGCATCTCTAATTATTTATTTATTCATATAATGTGTTAAATGCTTATTGCCTGTTAGGCACTTTAAGGATAGCACACACGTTTTTTTTCAGAGCTGAGTGGAAAAACATTACCATAACAAAACTGTCCTTCTCTACCAATGAATGTGGATATGAAAGAATCCTATTGTGTGGATATGAAAGAAGGTGGACAATATGAAAGAATGAAAAGACTGAATTCTCTGAACTGCATTTATAAGCTATTTCCAACCTTCCCCAGAGAAGACAAAGGTATTAGTTGTTAAAGAATAGTCAGACAGCTGATTGTGGAGCAAAAAATATCACAGGTGAAACGTATTATTGGAATAGCTAATCGTGGATTTGTTTGGTCCTGTTTAATTGCTCATCTTGTTTTTTGTCAAGGTCTGGTTATGCAGCTCAGGCTGACCTCAAACTTGCAATTCCTGAGTACACGCATCACAGTAAACAACCACACACCCAGCCCAGTTATTAAGTTTGTGGTCACAGTTGCAATGAAACTGAAACTATGTGCTCTCCTACATTTCCATGGTTCTTAACTATTCAGCTTACATCAAAAATCAAATAATAAATTTTTATTTTTAAATTATTTAAATCTATATGTCTGCCCTAAATAAGAAAGTTGTCGTTACTTTGCATGTAAAACCATATACCAGCTTTGAACAAGTATTCATGGTAGATGTAACAATGACAGTAGCATCCAGCCAGTGCCGCCATGACCTTCTAGTACAAATGACCTTCCAGAAAGAATCCTGTAGAGGAGGAAGTTATGTATGTATGATTGGAACACACTGTAATATTTATAACATTAGAAAATCTGGATTCATTTTATTTTTAGTTTCTATTCCCCATTACTTTTCTTCACTGCCTGAATAAGGAATGCTATTTCTAAGTAAGTCTGTATAACTCAGAATATCAAGCATCAGAAAAAAATGAATTAAATGAAGATTCTTAAAAAAAAAAAAAAACTATACTAAGATAATCAAAATCTTACTATTGTGAGCCAGTGTTTCCCAAAACTAGGTTCCATGGAAGAGTCAAGTCCTAGGAGATACTATAAAGCTGTGCTAGAAGAAAAGTTGTTAATACCGCATCTGCTCGCAGCCAGCCATGCCCTCAAGAATCAAAACATTTTGTAAAGAAACCCTGAAATGGAATTATTCCTTACTTTGGTTAATGTTCCAGGTGATAAAATCAAGAAACAAGACCAGTGACAAAGGTCAAGACTACCTCATTCTTTGTGTGTACATGGCTAGGGGTAAAAAAAAAAAAAAAAGAAAAAGAAAAAAGAACAACAACAACAAGAAAAACACCCTTAGATGTCTCTATCTCTACATGCATTTTCACAAGGAATTACAAATCTTGGTGAATTTGTTAATAATGCTTAAGATTTAATGATTACATTCTCACCAACCTGGAAACTGTTTTTTTGTTTGTTTGTTTGTTTGGTTGATTGGTTGGGATTTTTTTGAGATAGATTTTAAAAGCTCTTGTAAAACCAGTATGTATACAGGAGGTGTGTGTGGTCAGCACTGTTGAAGAAATATTATCCAATTTTAATTGTAGATGGAAACAATTGCTTAAACCTTTAAAATGCCACAATTTATCATCATCCCAGGAATAGAGACAAATAGTATGTTGACAAAACTTAAATACATCTCCTGTGCTGCAGCTTTAAAAGGACATGGCTTCTACATTTGATACTCAGTATTCCAGGTCATTCTGCTTGGTAAAGGCAGAAAGTAGATACTTTCTACTTTCATTCCCAATTTCCTCGGCCTTCACAAACAGTTTTAAAGATCATTATTATTTTTACCTACATTTTCAAAGTATGTTGATCTAGGTGTTATTTAAATTCTGGGCTTTTAATTTTCTCATCATTATTGCAGTTTACCAAATGCCACCAGATGTGATTACTGCTAAGGACAGCTCATTATAAGCAGGCTAGGGTTGTGATGGTTGAGACAGGGCCATTCAGCCAGGGCCAAAAGATAGCCAATTTAATGTGCTATCTTATAGCACACAGTATATAGGAGAAGTGTGGACATAACTGCAAAGGAAAATTTACAAAGACAGATTTTTAAAATACTTATGTTGAAGGTTTATCTTCAAATTAAATATTTCCTTTATACTTTTACAATAACAATTAATTATCATCAATTCTGCACATTGAACAGTAAAGTAATTAAATGACATTTATTAATTTTGCTTCACAATTCTCACAAGTTAATTATGTCTCCTATATACATGTAATATGCAACTTATAAATTTAATATTTATGGTGAAATATTTTGGAAACTATATTAGTTAAAATGCATATATTAAGTTATCAACATTTTACTATCCTCTTTGTAATGAATTTTTAAACTTCATCTCTTTTCCCTAGTGATCTGTTATTAATAACTAAGATTCATTTTAAATAATAATATTCTTATGATTTGAAAGTTTTATACATCTCTATAATGTATGTTGCCCACATATATCTATGACCACCTCATTCCAGCTTTCCATTGAGTCCACACTAAATCTACCTCCAAAATTCATAACCTTTTGTATAATTGGATAAAATTTGAAAATATTTCCCTGGGTCCAATAATGCTGCTCTTAGGAACATGGCTATACCGACAGTCATTGAGGAATAAGCAACCAAACACTGAAATTCCTAAAATCTCCCCAGCTCAACAAACATCAAGTTGTTGAATGTATCTTCCCAAATCATGAGCCTTTGTCCACAGCCAAAATATATATCCTACTTGAGCTGGAAAGCTTGTTAACTAAGAAGATAAAGCAATTAAAATCATTTTTTTCCCTTTCTGTACACAGGGGAATCAATTCTTCAGACAAACAGTACGGTTTTCAAAAGAATTGTCTTAGACAATGCTTTAGTACTTTTAAAAAATAGTGTTATCTTTCATCTACAGTTTTAACGCTGATAGTTTACTCTCTAGTGAATATGTTTTAACTTTTATTTTAGTTGTGTCCAACTGTAGTTCAAAAGTATAATGCAAAAATCCCACCATTATGTTTTAAATATTATATAATGTTATTGTAATCACATTATAATGATTATATAGTATTTATATACTTTATATTTATATATTACATAAATTATGTATCTTAAAAATTTTTTTCTACCTTTCTGGTACTTAAGTATATATATATGTATATATATACATATATATATGTATATATATATATATACATATATATAACAGATATACATATGTGTGTGTGTGTGCATGTATCCATACATGGGTGTATATGTACATATATAACATATATGTATATTTTATAGACAGACAAGTAAATCTAGAATTGATACTTGTTTTAATAATCCACTTTTATTTGACAAAATGTCTTTTGTTTATGGAGTGTTGACTGTTGCCGTGTACCTTCTAACTAACAGCTTTCTTTGTACGTCTATGTGTTCATTCCAGTGAAAAATGGTGTTGGTCATAGTAAGCTGTGCTTCCGCTTCTTCCTATCTAACAGCTTGGACATGGCAATGCCTTAGAGTGGTTGAGCATCGCCTGAGTTTTTTCTATAAAAGCTTTTTTGACATTGACAAATTTCTGCAGCCCAAACCCCAAAGCAAATGACTAATTTTCTTACAAAACATGTGCTCTTAACTCAAAATGTGAGTGTTCAACTCCCACAATAAGTAAAATTTCAGGAAGAAAAATCCAAGAAAAATAAAATGAATCTGGGTTCATGAAAGTTAAACACATTTTTTTTTCACTACAGGCAAAGGCTGTCTCTCTAGACATGTTAGTTACTTACATGTTCCATGTAAATTTCAGTTTACACATAAGATTTGGTGGATTATGAGGAAAGATGATGTCTTAGAGTCTGTGGTTCTCCAAGCCAGTGTTTCCTGAGGTTTGTGGACTTAAGTATCTGGAATTAGGAATCCAAAATTTTCATTGCTTCCATCTTTTACATGTCTGGATTGTCTGTCACTTAAATCATTCCATGTTGACAAGGAAAGTGGAAATGGGTATAAGAAACTTGAGTGCCTAATAAAGAGTTCAGTCTCTCATTCTCTTTGAAAATGTGATTGATATTTTATAAACAGGCTGTTCAGTAAGGAGGCTATTTGCAGATATTTTTGTCTGATTTTCACACCTACCTCAACTACATTAATTTCTTTTCTGTTATTTTTTTTTCAATTGTCAGTATAGTTTTCTGTATACCTATTCTAGGTTGGTTTTCTTTGAGATAGCTAGTGACAATATGGAGGATATTTCGCCTTTATTTTTATAAAGACTAATAAGTCTCCACGTTTCAAAGGCAAAATAAAACCAATGAGAAAATTCAACTAAAAGAGCCATGAAAATTTGGATCAGAGATGGTTTCCTCTTTGTGTGTCCATGTCCCCTTGGAGATGAAGATACCTCCAGGACATGACATTATCACATAAGAAAATCATAACTAGTTAAAAGCAGAGAATCTGCTGAGAGACAGAATCTTTCATATGTGGCACGGAAGGAATACTATTGCCCGTTAAACAAGACATGCCCAGTGACTACACCAGTTGGCATGCAAATGTGGATGAGGAGTAGTCAATGTCCCATTCTTAGATAAAGAACATGGCAATTAATGGCTGCTCAAAGAGAGAGATTCAATTGTTTTTCCAAGGATGAAACTTCTGACAAGTTATTCAACCCCAAGAGCATTAAATAGATGTGCATATAAGCAACCTTAAGTGGACTTAGTAAATCAACAGCTGAAAAGGAATTTGTCATATATTAGAGAATGATGGTATGAAGGGCAAAGGGAGATGTAGGTGAAGGATAATGAGTGGTGGAAATGATGTAAATACAGTACTCATGTATGAGGATCTCAAAAACAAAGAATGATAACCAAGTCTTGAAATGTGGGTGTCAAATATTTTTATTATTTTAAGGTTATAGGTGTTTGCATCTAGGTGCTGCATGCATCTGTCCAGCAAATGCTTGGATGGCTCAGGTAGTTCGAAGAGGAAACAAGTATTTGATCCATTGGAACTAGTGTTGCACATGATTGTGAGCAGCCATGGGGGTGGTAATGATGGAACCAAAGTCCTCCGCAAGAGCAGCAAGTCTTCTTAACCCCTGAGATATGTCTCCAGCCCCCCAAATGGATATTTTTATTATTTGAAAATAAAGACTAAAAGTGTATCATTAGATATACATAGAAATGATCATATGCAAGGCTTGGCATAAAACTAAACCCATTGTTTAACCCAGCACTAAAACTAAGCTCATTGTTCTGACCTACCAGGTTACATTCATAAAATACATAAACAGAATGATTGTACATTATAATCCAGCGTCAGTTCACCTACGTTTTGGAATATTTTGAAAATTGCTGACTCGTTGACTGATGAGAATCTATAAGAGCCATCATTGTCTCAATAATACACAGCAGTTTTTAATAATTATACAAAACACAATAATGAGGCATAGAGACTATAATCATTGATAGAAAGCAAGTTTTACAGCTGGGCAGTAGTGGCACATGCTTTTAATCCCAGCACTTGGGAGGCAGAGGCAGGAAGATTTCTGAGTTCAAGGCCAGCCTGGTCTACAGAGTGAGTTCCAGGACAGCCAAAGCTAAACAGAGAAACCCTGTCTCAAAAAAAAAAAAAACAAAAACAAAAAAAAAAAACCAAAAGCAAAAACAAACAAAAAAGAAAGCAAGATTTACATGTGAAATAATAAACTATTTGTCTTCCTACATTTCCATGACTCACTATCTGAAAGTCTGAGATATGCAATGAAATGCTTTCACATGCACTCAGGTGTGTGTGTGTGCACATACACATGCATATGTACACACACACACACACACACACACATACACACACACATTGGGAGGATGAGAAAGGAGGGAGGGTGTTAGAGAGATTAATTTTTTCCTGTTCTAGAGGTTTTGTTTAGTTTTGGTAAGTGTACTTTCTGAAGATTTTTTTCCTTCCTTCCTTCCTTCCTTCCTTCCTTCCTTCCTTCCTTTTTCTTTTAATGCTAAATGACCATCATCTCTTAAGTTTTTTTTGAACATCAGAACACCCTACCTCTGGTTTCTTGTGTCTTACATGCATACATAAGCACATCATGATTTTATTGATTAAATATTCTTTAAAATTTTTGAATTTTTATGAGCTTGCATAATTTTTTGTAAATTATGTCCATTACAGTCCACAGATTGTAGAAGAAGGCAACAGATCCCTAGAAGTGGAAATAGAGATGTTTCAAGATGTCATGTGAGGGCTAGGAACTGAACCCTGGTCTTCTGCAAGAGGAGATATTTCCCCCCCTGCCCCCTCATCCCATAAAGTTCTAAGTATAGGGAAGATAGCGTCAATAGGCTGGCAAGTTCACAGAACATGAATAATGGTTTTCTGATGTTTTTATACTAGTGTAAAATCAAGAAGAACTATCTATGGTCCTCCTCAGCCTGGAATGTTTAGATATATTAGGATAGAGCTTCTTGACATGGAAAAGATTTGGCTTTCACACATTTGACTCTTTGCAGTTAAACCTGCACCTGCCATGTTAGAAATTCCTTTTCATGATAAGCTTTAGAAATAACACTAAAGAGAAGAGGGAATCTTTACATCAAATTTTGGTTCATTGATTTCTTTGGGTACGTATCTGTGGACTTTATATATTGTGTCAAATATTGTCCTTAAAGGCAAGTAAGAGGCAATCTGCAGCTAAGACATGGCTTAACATTCAGCATCAAAAGCCATATTTTCTTTTTTTCTACTTTCCAAGATGAACAGAGCTGATGAATGACAAAATTGTCACAAATCCTCCTCCATCTCACCTAAGTAGGTGAATGATGGAAAGCAAGTATGTACAGATAAATGACAGGTAGACTGCTGAATGTTTCTCCCTTATTGAAAAAGTCACAAGAGATGAAAGACGAAAAAGGAAGGTTCAACTTACACAAGAAAAGATGTTATCCAGACTAAACACTTTCATGTAGTGCAAAAGCTTCCTAAGAACTTCTTATTCATGGAAGCACACTGGCTTTCTTTTTTCCAAACTGTTTATTTCCAGGAAGTATATATGCTATAAGTAAAAGTCCTTAATAGAGTAACTGACTATAATTATTGACATTGCTACTTTTCATATCCACCATGTACTCTTGAAATATAGATGTAATAAGTATCAACTACTTCTCTGCCTGATTATACTTATACATATTTGTCTGAGATTCAGAATATATGTGTTTAGAAGGCAGTTCAAATTCAGAAATAATTCATACAGCAGCACTTTAAATTTCAGGCTTCAGCTACCTCATTGACATTGTTTGCCACAATGTCAGCAACCTAAGCCTGTTTGAAAGTCAATAGTCCTTATATTCTTGGGTACAGAATTCATGAAAACAAGCAATATCTGAAAGAAACAAGTTTTTTTTTCCCTAGACAAAATGAATCTCAAAGGCATTTTAAAATTATGTTTTAAATAATAACAAGGAAATGCATTTTGTTTATTATTTTTTTCTGGGTAAAATTTGATTCAGAGGTAGAAACACCTAAGATATAAATATGAGCCATCTTGTTTGATTGCACCTTAGCTCTTTCGGAGTTCATGAAATCTGTCAAGTTTGTGGCATGAAGTGGAGGAGGCTGCTCTGTGTCTCCGCTATATTGCTGCAGCTGGTACCTAGCATGTGGTGTGACGGCTTCCAGGATCCTAATCGAGGTCTGTGCTGAAAACACATAAAGACTTAGACTTGTAGAGACTCCATAACCAAGACATCCAGACTACTCACCACTTTCCTTTGAAGGATGGAACTCTTAGAGTTAAGTTAATTTCCATGAAGTAATATGCTTGGCTGTGACTGGGCAGGAACTGAGGCCAAATGTCTGCATCAAAATTTGGGAACTTTTTTTTTTTTTCCTATAGCAGATAGTTTTCTCTTCAGCAGTAACAGTGAAGGGATTTTACATTTTTTCCAGACTAGGGATTTCAGAGTAGAATTTAAGCATTCTGTGTCTCTCCCTCTTCCTGGCTCTATTGTCCCCCCAGGGTTTCACCTCTACTTCTAAGTTTCTTCTCTCCTGATAAATGCTGTCTCCTGCTACTTTTGATTATCTGTTAAGTGATTCTCTACCTGTTGTTTGTC
>JADRCD010221051.1:0-19953 GCA_019843815.1 Montemys delectorum
GGAGAAATTTACATGTAAATAAAGAAAATATCATATATATATCATATATATCATACATATATATGATATATATATATATATGAATTGCCTCTATCAGATGGGCTTATAGGCATGTCTTTAAAATATTTTATTGATTACTGATTGATGTACGAGTGCCTATCAAAATCATGGCTGGTTCTACCCCTGGTTAGGTGGTTCTGGGTTGTATAAAAAAGCAAGTTGAGAGAACTATAGAGAGTAAACCAGTATGCAACATTTTTCCATGGCCTCTACTTTAGTTCTTGTTTTAGTTTCTACTCTCACTTCCCTCTATGATGGACTATAACTTATAAGGAGAAATAAACCATTGCCTCCCCACATTGCTTTTTGCTTAGGAAACAGAATCAAACTAGTTCAGTTGCAGTCATTAGATTATATATTAGTTGCTCAGTCCTTCTGAACTAGCTGAAATAGCTGAACTAGTTTTTCACATTTTACTTAGCTGCTATCAAGCTTTTTGACATATTACTGCTTCTCAATTCTTCATTCATTCAATGAATTGAATCAGGGATATAGAGAAAGATACATCATAGAATGATTTGAGTCTTGATTTGGTTCTTGATGGAGCAGCAGTTTAAATATCATGCTTCCTTCCAGAATGAAGGGTATCTTTAAAACGTCACATCCAAAAGGTCTTCCGTGGACCACAGTGGCTTTGAAGGGATGGATGAACATGGGGAAGAGAATGGCCTTTATAATCTAGACCCTTCTTCTATAGCAAGTTAAACACATGCATTTACAAATGTCTGATGTAGCATGTGGTGAGAGGAAGAGTTGCAGATCAGGTTCCAAGGGAAGGAGCTCTGCATTCATGAATTTTATTGGGGTAAGTTAGTGTGAAAACTGATGAAAAGTGGCAGAGAAACAATGTATAAGAAGGGAAGTCAGGCCTTGAAGCCATCACCAAGGCCTGGTGTACTGGCTGGTTTTGTGTGTCAACTTGACACAAGCTGGAGTTATGACAGAGAAAGGAGCTTCAGTTGAGGAAATGCCTCCATGAGATCCAGCTGTAAGGCATTTTCTCAATTAGTGATCAAATGGGGAGGGCCCATTGTGGGTGGTGCCATCCCTGGGCTGGTAGTCTTGGGTTCTATAAAAGAGCAAGCTGAGCAAGCCAGGGGAAGCAAGCCAGTAAGAAACACCCTTCCATGGCCTCTGCATCAGCTCCTGCTTCCTGTCCTGCTTGAGTTTCAGTCCTGACTTCCTTTGGTGGTGAACAACAATGTGGAAAGTGTAAGCTGAATCAACCTCTCCAGCCTCATATCATTAACATTTTACTGGGAAGAGTGAGCTACTTCTCCAGGAGATTCAGGAGAATCTGAGAGCTCAATACTGTTGAATTGACTGACATAGACATGCCCATCTCAAGTTCCCATTCTTTTCTATTCAGGACCTTAATAGTGGCTTAGTAGACCTGCCGGGATCATTGAGTTATAGTGAATCATGCTATCTTTTTTTAAATAAGTAAAATTAAAGGGCTTTGTCTGCTCTTGGTGGTGGGAGATTTGTCACTCAATATGCTCCAAAGTGGAATTTGGTGATCACACTTGTCTTTAATTAGATCAGTTACCCTTATTGTTGGTATTGTTGTTATTATTATTATTTTATTTGTGTTGCTGTAGCTCCTCATACACCAGACATGCTCATTGTGTGTGCCTCTGTGTGTTTACCATTGGTGAACATTTTATGTCATTCTGGGGTCTGTCTGCTTTCGGTGGTAGGGCCATTGTTATTCATTGGCTCATAGCTGAACCAGCTCCAAATCTTATTTTGAAGCATTTTTGACAACTTATAACACATCAACTGTCACAGATCAAGTTCCCTAGGAGGTAGCTACATCTGGATTAATCTTCATGGGAAAGAGAAGGAAATAGAGATAGACAAAGAAATCTCTGGTGGCGAGGCGTTCACAACTAAGACCCCAAACAACTGCATTTGTCCTGATACTGTGGTCACTTTTTGTCATCTGAAATCAGGTCACAGTCCCAGCCTTTATACCCTTGGCCTGTGATTGGATGTGGGCCACTTTCAAGATGGGAATATGAGCTTAGGTTAGACTGTCCTCCCCAGCAGAGAATACTTGATCCAGAAGAACACAATTGTGAGCTATCAGTCTTCGAACTTGGAGTTTGGGGACTGAGGGATTCTGTGGTGAAAAGGGGGAAGAAGCAAGTGGAGACTGTAAGTTTCATGAGTTCCTTCTGTGACACATCCAAAGACTGTTTTGCTTTTAGCTATATGAACAGATACAATATCATCGAATTGTCTGAGAGTGGGGTGTAGAATACTAAAACGAATTTGGAAAGATAAAGGAGAAATCATTGGATGCATCCAGTGTTATAAAAACAGACTCTTCTCATGGTGGTCACCTCGTTAAAATTCCTCCCTTCTCTCACTCTAAGAGAGCCTCGGGTTATTAATTTCAGTCTCCCTAGGTCTCTCTCCTACAAGCAATATGGTTTATCTTCTTAGATAATACAAACACCAACAGATGTGCTCCCTCCTCTCCAGATAGGCAGATTGGAAGGCTATTCCCAGCTTGATGAATTGTAAATTCCTCCACTGATTTAATGAGAGTTGGTTTGGGAATGCAGGACAGATATAAGGCAGGAGAACAATGCCACATTAAATGCAGTTGTCCCTTGGTATCTGTGTGGGATTGGGATTGGTTCCAGGTCTGAGAATACTCAAATCCCTTATACAAAATGGTGTATTTGCATATAACCTATATACACTCTTCCTTACATCTTAAATCATCTCTAGATCACTTGTAATACAAAATACTATGTAAATGCTGTGCAAATAGTTGTCATACTGTGTTGTTTAGGGAATAATGATTTAAAAAGTAGATTATATATGCTCAGTGCAAATGCAACTTTTAAAAACATAATTTCAAAGCAATATTTGTTGAAGGCATAAGTGTGGAACCCACAGACACATGAAGGGTTATCTTCATTCCATAAGTAATAGGATAAATTTCAGATGTACATAATTATGTGCTTCAGATGGGACAGAACAGTAAAAGATAGTAGTAGACACCATAATAGAAATATGTAATTTTTAAAAAGCCAGAGAAGGAGAGTGTGCTTCAGAAATAACAAGAAAAGCTTTCTGGAGGGCTCTGATTTGAATAGAACATCAAAAGGCAAGTGAACACTCCATGTGTGTGATTCTGTAGTTTTTGAGCTTGTATATTCATCTATTCAGGCTAGTCTAATATAATAGGTAAAATTTCACTCTTCTATTCTGCATTTTACCTGTATCTCATAGTTACTTTTCATGTGTTTATGTGTGTGTGTGTAAATGAGAACACAAGTATATGCACGTCCACTCACGTGTGTGTGTGTGTGTGTGTGTGTGTGTGTGTGTGAGTGTAAGCTCGAAGTTGGTATCAGATGGCTTCTTCAATTACTCTTCACTTTATTTATTTAGTTAGAGTCTCTTGCTGAACCTAGAGCCTACTAGTATAGGAGAAATGAGACAGCAAACCCTGACCAGCTCACAGGGGCTCACGCAAGTGCAATAGTAGCTTCAACACCTGCCAACCCCTAAAGGCCTACTGACACCCGGAGGCAAATGATGACAGAGCATGTGACCAGAACAACCAATCACATGGTGCCAGCTACATAAAGCAAGCAGTCATGGACCAATGAGGCCTGGATGGAGGTTATAAAGGCTTGCCCAGTTCCTGCAATAAGCGAGACTGTTTCTGCCACTTGCCTGACTCCCAGAGTCTGGGTTATTAACTCTGCACCTTCTTACCCCTGCCCCCAAGGGTCTTGGTTGGGGTTGCAAACAACATACTAGTTCCAGCCAGTCTAGCTAGCCAGCTTGTCCTGGGACTTCTGGTAGCTTCCTGATTGCTCAAATTACAAGGGGTTGCCATTCCTGCCTGGCTTTTACATGGGTTCTGGGAATTCGAACTCCAGTCTTCATGCTTGTTTGCAAACAGAACTTTTCAGTGATTTATCTCCTCAGCCCACTCATTGTCTTTACAAGGGTCTAATTATTAAGACATTTCCATTGTGGTGCCATTTAGCAGCTGATGTGATGTTTGCATATACATGGTATGGTATTATGAGTCCTTACTGCTAAGAAATAGTGGCAGCTTGGATGCTCTATTTATTTGCTTTCTCTTTGTTTCTATTTGCCAGTTTAATGTTACTGTCTCCTAGTAACAAGAGACAAAGGAGTGCACCCATAGCTGGTATAGTTACCTCAAACATGCAGCAAGGCAAAGAACACAAAGTGACTCCTAGTTCTTAACATAGCTTGCTTCTCTGGGGTGGTAGACTCAGATACTCAGAAGAGATAAAGTCAGATGATGAAATCATAATATTTTCCCAACTCCTAAAACATTTAGCTAAAGTTCACATTTTTCTTCTATAGGTTTAATATAACTCTTTGTAAAAAATAGAAAATTTAGACAAGTAAAAATTGTGATTAATTATTTACTCATAATTTACTCAATTGGAATGGTAATGGTGCCACTAATAAGAGATTACTTTTGACTGTTGTTGTACAGTTGCAAGATTCAAGTTCACTTACATACATAGTCACATGCATGCACACATACATATATACACACACATATATATACATATAGATGCATGCATACACTCATATATAAACATATACAAATGCATGTGCATACTCATACACATATATAAACATGTATGCAATACATATACACATGCACACACATGCAAAGCCATGCATATAGACATGCATACACTAATATACATACATATACATAATATATAACTATATATGTATGCATATAATATTTATGTATGTAGACACACATGCACTCATGTATATGTACACACATATACATGAGTGCACATACTCATACACATGTGTACATGCTTCATACATTCATAAATACACATACATATACACAATGCTCATATATACAGATGCACACACAAATACAAATGCATGAATATACTCACAAATACATAAATATGCCTGCATTCACACATTCATATGTACATGAACACACATGCACACATATGAACATGCATGCGTATGTGTGTGCATATGTATATGAGTGTATGTATGTCTATATACATGGATATTATATACAAACATATATATTATATGAATGCACACAAATATACATCCATGAATATATATACACACATAAACATGCATACATATATACACATATATATGCACAAACATACATATGCATGCACACACATTCTGGTAGTTTAAATAGGTATGGTGCCCATAGATTAATGTCTTGGAATGCTTGGCCATAGGGAGTAGCACTAATAGAAGACGTGGTCTTATTGGATGAGGTGTGGCATTCTTGTTTGAGGAAGTATGTCACTATGTAGGTGGGTTTCGAGGTGTCCTATGCTTGCTTAGGTTCTCTCCAGTGTGATCCAGTCTCCTCCTGGCTGTCTTTAGATCAAGATGTAGAAATCTCAGTTCCTCCAATATCAAGTCGGCCTGCAAGATGCCATGCTTGCCACCATGATGAAAATGGACTAAACCTCTGAAACTTTAAACCAGCCCCAATTAAATGTTTTCATTTATAAGAGTTGCCTTGGTCATCGTGTCTCTTCACAGCAATAAAATCCAAACTAAGACACACACACACACACACACACACACACTACAATGCAATTCATAGCCCAAGTTTTCTAAAAATTAGGAGTCAGCCCACTCTTCCTCTTCTTTCCTTCATGTTTATTTTAATTAAACATAGCCTCCATAAACAATTAGAAAACCTACTCTTGCAAAGCTCATGGAACAAGGAGGCAGAAATACCATTGTCCAGTTCCAGAGAGGCATTTTTGAACATAACACAGAATTCAAGATGGTTTCAAAGCCTGAAATATTGTACTATCCTGAGAACTATTGTTCTTCCCAAAAGGAAATGGCAGCTATTGGCCATGGCACTTCAGAATTGTTTCCAGCACTCCCAAGTGTCATGGTTACGGTGATGTACAATGTAAACCAAGATTTGTTGATTTAGGAAAACTACAGCACATATAAAAACATCCGTTTGTAACCATTTTCTCAGGCTGTCTTTAGAGGAATTTGATTGCATCTACTAAATCTTTCTAAATGAAATCTCCCTTGTGGTAGTTGTAGATTTGCACAGGGACCCCTGTTGGAAAGAGTTAAGATATCAGGGAGTGGAGCAGAGCTTTGAGCAACAGACCTGTGCTGAGAATATTGATGGGATGACAGAGGACGACAGCCCTGTCCTGGAAGTGAACTATATTATGAAGGCAGATGGTCAACTCAATATATGTCACTCACCATAACTTGCTCTAAACTAATTACCTAATGCAAGAAACAGATGTCTGGAAAGTCTCATAAATGGAAATGATATATGGGTGACTTTTCAGTTTAGCCAAAAGGATGGTAGCTATTAAAATGCTATTGATGTCCCAAAATAGAAAAAAAATACATTAAGTAGCATTTTATTATTCCCCCTCCCCCAGAACTCAAAGCACCCAATAACCAGTAATGCGACCCATGCATATTATTAGCTATAAAATCGGGCTATTTATGAGATTGCTTACTTTGTGCAGGTCATTGTGCCTTTATTTAAATTATTGCTTCTGTGAATTAAATTGTTTTCTTTGACCTGTGAGCTCCAGTGCTGCTCTGGAGGGCTCTGTGACAGGCAAGCTCTGTCCCCATGCGCCACAGGGGCTTGCCGCCTCTTCTACAGGAAGCCACTGGGAAAGCTAAGCCTTGTTGGAACAGAAATGAAGTCAAGCTTCTCAACACTGCATTAGGTCTGAGGGCTCTGACACGTCACATGACCTGTGATTATCTCTGCTCTAATTCAATAGCTCTGATCTGATCAAGAGTAATCTATACATTTAAACTAATACCGTCTATCATTTCTGTTATTATTATTTTTTATTCACGGTCCTTAATAAGAAATATTGTCAGATCCACCCACATCCCAGGGACAGCTGGCAGAAGTGATTTGTGTGTGGTTTCCTGAGCCCCATTGTCTAGCTCTGGGCTCATTCTTTGGTCTGGAGGAAGACCGTGGGACCCCCAAGAGCATCCTGATTCTCCGTGGAAACCTTGAGGGAGTGGCAAAACTATCCAGGTTGGAACCCTGCCCAATCAATCCCATTCTAGTCGGATCCACTCACCATCCCAGTTCGTCCACCTGGTACGTAGCCTGCAGAGGTGATTTGAGTGCGAAGGCCCTTGAGGGACCCCAAGAGTGTCCTGCTTCCCCGTAGAAACTTCTAGGGGTCTATGACTAACCATCTTGGAACCCTGCTCCACCAATCCCATCCCCGTCATATTCGCCCCACCTGCTATCCCAGTTGAGTCCAACTGGGACACAGCCTGCAGACTGGGGTCTGTCTGAGACATAGGCAGCAGAATCTGGTACCCTGTCCTCTGTTGTCTGGCCCATGGCTCCTCCCACCTTCCTGAGAAGTTCTGCTGCCATCAGGATCATCCAGCCAACACCAGAGAAAATCAGATGCCTGAAGGACAGCATAAGAACACAAACAGCGAGACTTAGGGCAATATGGCACCACCAGAGCCCAGCCATCATGTTGCAACACATCCTGGATGTTCTGATGAGACTGTAGCACTAGAGGAGGATCTTAAATCCAGTCTTATAAAGATAATAGAGGCCTTTAAAGAGGACATGAATAAATCCCTTAAGTAAATACAAGAAAATCCATTCAAACAGGTAGAAGGCGTAAATAAATGTAAAGGAATACAGGAAAATACAGTCAAACAGGTAAAGGATATGAGTAAAACTGTCCAAAACCTGAAAATGGAAATGGAAGCAATAAACAAAGCACAAATTGAGACAGTCCTGGAGATGGAAAACCTAGGAAAGAGAACAGGAACTACAGACATAAGCATCACCAACAGAATACAGGAGATGGAAGAGAATGTCAGTTGTAGAAGATACAAGAGAAGAAATCAATACATTAGTCAAACAAAGTACAAAATCTAAAAAGTTCATGACATAAAACATACAAAAAAATCTGGGAAACAATGAAAAGACCTAACCTAAGAATAATAGAAATAGAAGGAGATGGAAGATTCCCAGCTCAAAGGCTCAGAAAACATCTTCAGCAAAATAATAGAAAAAAAAAAACTTAACTAACCTAAAGAAAGATGTCTATAAAGGTACAAGAAGCTTACAGATCACCAAACAGATTAAGCCAGAAAACAAATCCTCCTGCTGCATAATAACCAAAAACTAAGTATACAGAACAAAGAAAGAATTTTAAAAGCAGCAAGAAAAAAAGGCCAAGTAAAATATAAAGGCAGACCTATCAGAATTATACCCAATTTCTCATCTGTGACTCTAAAAGCAAGAAGGGCCTGGGTCTTGCAGACCCTTAGAGACCATAGATGTCAGCCCAGACTACTATACCCAACAAAACTTTCACTCATCATAGAAATCAAAATATTCCATGACAGAACAAAATTTAAATGATTTCCCACTCATCCAGCCCTAGAGAATAGTAGAAGGAAAACTCCAATTCAATGAGGCTAACTACTCAGAGGAAACACAAGAAATAAGTAATTTCATACCATTAAAACCAATAGAAGACACGCACACACTCAACAATCAACAACATCAAAATTACAGGAAGTAATAATTGGTCATTAATAATTGTTGGTATCAACGGACTCAATTCCTCAGTAAAGAGACAAAGGCTAATGATGCATAAACAGAGTCCATCATTCTGCTATATACAAGAAACACATCACAGCAACAAAAATAGTTATTGTCTCAGTATAAAGGACTAGAAAAAGGTTTTCCAAGCAAACAGATCCAAGATACAAGCTGGATTTGGCATCCTGACATCCAATAAAATAGACGTTCAACTGAAAGCAATCAAAAGTGACAGGAAAGGACACTTCATATTCATTAAAAGAAAAATTCACCAAGAGGATATCTCAGCTCTGAACATCAATGCCCCAAATGCGAGGGCACCAACATTCATAAGAGAAACATTACTAAAGCTTAAATCACACATTGAACTCCATACATTAATAGTGGGGGACTTCAACACCCAATTCTCACCAGTGGAGAGATCATTGAGACAGAAACTAAGTAGAGAAATAATGAAACTAAGAGAAGTTATGATTCAAGTGGACTTAACAGATATCTACAGAGCATTTTACCCAAACACAAAAGAATATACACTTTTCTCAGCACCTCTCTGAAATTGACCATATCATTGGTCACAAAGCAAGCCACAACAGATACAAGAAGATTGAAATAATCCCATGCATCTTATCAGATCATCATGGATTAAAGCTGGACTTCAACAACAACAAGAGAAACAACAGAAAGCCTACATAATCATGGAAACTGAACATCTCTCTACTTAATGATCACTGGGTCAGGGAAGAAATAAAAAAAAAATTAAAGATTTCCTGTTCAATGAAAATGAGGGCACAACATACCCAAACTTATAGGACACCATAAAAGTAGGACCAAAAGGAAAGTTCACAGCACTAAGTGCCCTCAAAAAGAGATTGGATCAAGGACTTCAACATAAAACCAGACACACTAAATCTCATGGAAGAGAAAGTAGGAAATACTCTTGAACGTGTTGGTACAAGAGACAATTTCTTTTTAATTAATTAATTAATTTTATCATTTTTTATTAGATGTTTTCTTTATTTACATGTCATATGACTTCTCCTTTCCCAGTTTCCCCTCAAACAAACAAACAAACAAACAAACAAATAAAAACAAGAACAAAACCCTGTTGCCTCCCCCCTCCCCATGCCTGCCACCCCACCCTCTCCCACTTATTGGCCCTGGCCTTCCCCTACACTGGGGCACAGAACCTTCACAGGGCCAAGGGCCTCTCCTCCCATTCATGATCAACTTTGCAATCCTCTACTATACACATGCTGCCAAAACAATCAGTCCCTCCATGTATAGTCCTTGGTTGGTGGTTGAGTCCCTGGGAGCTCTGAGAGTACTAGTTAGTTCATGTTGTTGTTCGTCCTAAGGGGCTGCAAACTCTCAGCTTCTTTGGTCCTTTCTCTAACTCCTTCATTGGGGACCCTGTACTCAGTTCAATGGATGGCTGTGAGCCTCTACATCTGTATTAGTCAGGCACTGTCAGAGCCTCTCAGGAGATAGCTATATTAGGCTGGCTTGTCCTTCCTTCAGTCCAAGAGACAATTTCTTAAACAAAGCACCAATAGCTCAGGCTCTAAAATCAACAATTGATAAATGGAACCTCATGAAACTGCAAGGCATTGGAAAAGAATCTTCACCAACTGTATATCTGACAGAGGACAAATGCTCAAAATTTATAAAGAACTCAAGAAGTTAAACGCCAACAACCCAAATAACTCAATTTGAAAATGGGGCACAGAGCTCAAGAAAGACTTCCCAACAGAGGAATCTTGACTGGCCAAGAAGCACCTAAAGAAATGTTCAATATCCTTAGTCATCAGGGAAATGCAAATCAAAACAATCCTGAGATTCCACCTCATACCAGTCAGAATGGTTAAGATCAAATACTCAAGTGGTAGCACATGCCAGCAAGGATGTTGAGCAAAGGGAACACTCCTCCACTGCTGGTGAGAGTGCAACTTGTACAACTACTTTGGATATCAATTTTGCAGTTTCTCAGAAGATTGGGAATAGTTCTACCTCAAGACCCTACTATACCACTCCTGGGCATATACCCAAAAGATGCTCCACTATCCTACAAAGACACTTGCTCATGTATGTTCATAGCAGCTTTATTTGTAATAGAATCTGGAAACAACCTCAACTGAAGGTTGAATAAAGAAAGTTTGGTATATTTACACAATAGAATAGTACTCAGCCATTAAAAACAAAGACCTCATGAATTTTACAGGCAAATGGATGGAACTAGAAAATAGCATTCTGAGTGAGGTAACCCAGTCCCAAAAGGAGATACATGGTATGCACACACTTATAAATGGATATTAGCCATAAAGTGTAGGATAATCATGCTATAATCAACAGATGCAAAGGAGCCAAATAACAAAAAGGGCCCAAGGGAGGATGGCTGAATATTTCTCAGAAGGGGACACAAAGCAGATATCAGAGGTTAATGGAAGGGGGTGGGGATGGGAGAGACTCAGTGTGAAGGAAGGAGATCATGCATAGGGAGAACAGGGTTAGTCCCTCTTTTTGAGAAGTATTTTGCCAAGGCAAAAATGGAAAATTATCCCTAAAAGGATGGAAAGAGAGGGAAGAGAAGGACAAACGACTCAGTGTAAAGCAGAGAAGGACTTTCAAAGTCTGTTTGTCCTTCTGCCTTGAGGGCAACCCTAATCCTGACTCTGACTTGACTCTTTCTGTTCTGTGTTTTTTTATTAGACCTTGTAACGTGCATAAAAAAAATACACAGATTCAAAATGTATGGAAACACTTGTGTTTTGACCAAACGTATTATCTTTCCCAGTTTTCATCCATATTGCTGTGGGAAGAATGTGATTGTTGTTTTAACTCTCGTTTAGAATCCCATTGTTAGAGCTAGATTAGAGAATGTTTTTCTAGGAAATTTTTGATTATTTCTCAGTTGTTCTATTATCTATAATGTCCTAGTAAACATCTTGTGCCTGGCAGGGGACTTGCCTTTTCTCTTGATTCATCCTTTTCGTGGTTTTCCCCTTTCCCCCTTACTCATTGCATGTGTTATTTAGATTTCCAAATACAGTTCAATGTCCTGTTATTTGTAACCCAAGAGTCTTCTCTGCTTTATTTCAAAACACTGTTCCCTGTTTTGTTGCTACTCGAGTTTATCAGTCACTTCCTTTACAACTGGTGCTCATTATTTTGCTAACCAAAATTTTGTTCGATTTAGTGAAGACAGAAAGTGCTAATTTATACTGAGAATATTAGGTTTACTACTCACATCTAAACCTTCAATCCATTTGGAGTCACAATGGGCATTAAGTATAAGTATCCAATTTTTATTTTTATTTTCTTATTTTTAGATGAAAAACAGTTGTCCCATTACTACATTTCAACCATCCCAGTTTTTTCTTCATGATCTGCAACCTAGGTACTGGCAGTGGTGTTTGGATAGACAGAGGAAAATAGAGCTCAGAGCACGAACCATGGAGCACTCATTGTGACTACTGTTGGTGCTCACTCTTGACTGCTCTTCCGGAAGTGTTTGCTGACCAGCTCCTGTGCAGCTTCACAACAGCGGCCAGGGACCCAAACAGAAATGGTGTGCCTGTTCTCAGATGGGACTGGGAAGTCTTCTTTCCGTCTCTCAGGTTTCTTCTGTGAGTTAGAGATAAGAGGAGTTCATGAGATAGCAGAGCCTGAGCCAGGGCTTCTGGAGCTTCACACACACACACACACACACACACACACACACACACACACACACACACACACATTCATCTATCCATGCTAACACTGGACTCTGAGCAAGAAGAAAACTAAGTGCTAAATGGTGGAGTTCAGGACTAATGTGTCACTGTAGCTTATCTTGATGGATTCTCCATGGTTCTTACTCTGGGCTCTGTTTGCCTCCATTAGATCATCTGTCTCACCAAACACTATCTTAATTATTTTGCGTTCGTGTGAAGTCCTGTTTCTAATAGAGCAAGTCTCCATTCCCTCTCTTTCTTATCTTTTTCAACTTTTTATCTTCTCAAATTAATTTTGGAATCATTATGAAGGTTAATGAAACTGCCGAGACCATGATTACAATTTTATTAAATCCTTGCTTCAGTTGGGAAGAAATGACATGTTCATTATCTGAGTGTCTACCCCCGAAGCTTGATAAATCTCCTCCATTTATTAGGTTTAACCACATTAAAATGCCAGATCAAAAAGCCATGGGACCTGCCTAAGGGATCAGCTAGAGACCAGAAAATATCAGACTCACGAGGGGTGTCGAAGAGTCACTGGGGAACTAACACAGTCTTCTGCTTGCCTCAAAGAGTCTCATTTGGCACTCATTTGAACTAGTTGTTGGATCACAAAATGTTTTAAAACTTTTGATAATTAAAAAAAAAATAGTAGACATTTACCCACAAGAAGAGGATGTCTGAGAGATGGCCATGTAGTACAGTGATCCTCAGTGGGGTGGGTTTTGACTTGCAGGGAACACTTGACAATGGCTAAACACATGCTTCTACATCACAGCTGGAACACCGGACCTCAGAAGTGGGAGTTCTACCAACCACCTGACTGTGTCCCCTTGCAGCAGCCTGAGGAAGTGTCCGAGGTAGAGATGCCTGAGACTCACCAGAACATCTTGATCTGGCTTAAAAAACAAAAAAGAAAGAAAGAAGCCAGGTAGTGGTACAAGCAGGTGGGAGGCAGAGGCAGGTGGATCTCTGAGTTTGAGGCCAGCCTGGTCTACAGAGCGAGTTCCAAGACAGCCAAGGCTACACCAAAAAACCCTGCCCTGAAAAAACAAACAGACAAAACACCAACAACAAAAAAACAAAACCAATGAAACATCATCACTACCAACAAAACAAAATCTCAAATTTCAATGAGCAAATGTAGCACATTTTCTTCTATTATGGGGAGTTTGCTCTGTGTAGCCTTGGCTGTCCTGGAACTCACTCTGTAGACCAGGCTGGCCCCAAACTCAGAAATCTGCCTGCCTCTGCCTCCCAAGTGCTGGGATTAAAGGCGTGCGCCACCACTGCCCGGCGCTCTACGCATTCTTACATGTGTTTTTTTGGGCTTTTTAAAAACTCTAGTGGAAACTGAATGAAACATGAGATGCTCTCATCAGTTGTGTATAAGTGTTCTGACACGCCATAGTCTTGCTAATGCTAATAAAGAGTCTGACAAAATCTATATAAACCCCTGAAATACTGAAATTTGAGCTTATTATTCTTTGTTTTTCTTTTTGCTTGATTCCATGTGTATGCATGCCTAAAAACACATCCATTTTTTTGCATACATTTAAACTTTGTAAAAATTGAATCTTTTGGATTTTATTTTTTGTGTGTGATTAGTTTAATTATCAACTCGACACAATCTAAAGTCACCTGGAAAGAACATCTCCTTGAGGGATTCTTTAGATTGGAAAGGCCTGTGGGTGTGTCTTTGAGGGGGATATCTTGAATATGCTAACTGAGGTGAGAAGACCCTCTCTCTGTTTCTGGCTTATTTGCTAGGCCAGGACCCCAAACCACAGAAGTGTAGAGAATGCAAAAAGAGCACCAGCCTGTGTGTATTAATCTGTTCCTCTCTGCTCCGTAACTACAGATGTGATACGACTCGCCTTCTCTAGTTCCTGTCCTTGTGACTTTCCTGAAGTGGGGAACTGAAACTGGGAACTGAGAGCTAACACAAGCCCTTTCCCTGTAAGCTGCCTTTGCTGAGATGTTTGGTCATAGCAGCAGACATGAAACAAACACTCTGTTATCAATTTTGTCATCCATGTGGGGATATTGAAGCCATGGTTCATTTGGCTAACTCTTTTCCAATATTATATTATATTATATTATATTATATTATATTATATTATAGCATTTCAATGAGCAAATGTAGCACATTTTCTTCTATTATGGGGAGTTTGCTCTATGCATTCTTACATGTGTTTTTTTTGGGGGGGCTTTTTAAAAGCTCTAGTGGAAACTGAATGAAACATGAGATGCTCTCATCAGTTGTGTATAAGTGTTCTGACACGCCATAGTCTTGCTAATGCTAATAGTCTGATTACTTTATGATTTCTGTCTGTCTGATAGTTTTCAGTGTGATTTTTATTTCAATTTGCACCCCATCAATTTTAAATAAAGGGAATACTACATATGCTTATTGGCTCTTTGTGCTTCGTCTTCACGGAAATGTTTGTTTATACCTTTCGCCCATTAAATTGTTTATCCTTTTCATTTTTTTTTTATGAGCTGCTAAGCATTCTACCTAACCTCCTTTTTATTATAGGAATTGCAACTACATCCCACTAATTAGTGATTACTTTCACCTGACAAATAATTCCTCTTAATGGTGGGGAGATGGCTCAGTAGTTTATAATGCTTGCTGCTCTTATAGAGGACCTAAGTTTAGTTTCCAGTTGGTTTGGCTCACAACTGTTTAAAACTCTGGTTACAACAGGGATCTGAAGCTTTCTTCTGGGCTTGGTGACAACTGCACTCACACACAAGTACTCACACACAGACATATGCAAACACATAACTAAACATTTTTAAAAAGAAGCCCATTATTTTATTGCAGCCTAAAGAATCAATTTTAAAATGTTTTAAAATAATATTGGGCTGGAGAGATGGCTCAGGGGTTAAGAGCACTGACTACTCTTCTGAAGGTCCTGAGTTCAAATCCCAGCAACCACATGGTGGCTCACAACCATCCATAACAAGATCTGACGCCCTCTTCTGGTGTGTCTGAAGACAGCTACAGTGTACTTACATATAATAATAAATAAATCTTAAAAAAATAATATTGAACATACTATTTTCCAAGGCAATACCAAAAAAAATTATATTTAAAACTTTACGCTAAATACAAAAGACAGTAAGTTATTTTGTAAGGGGTGTCATTTTATATTTTCTATATATCTAGCTAATTTTCAAGCACCACTTATTCAAATTCTCATTAAATTTTCCCTAAATTTTCACTAATATGTGAAGTCCCATTCCAATTTATTATTATTTTCATACAGGTCCAGGCATCCTCTGGACTCCTTTTGTTATACTGTTCTTTCACCAATGTCACATAGATTTTTGTGATCAGCCGCTAGTGCTGAGACATGTTATTTTATTACTATTATTATTATTATTATTAGTAGTAGTAGTAGTAGTAGTAAATTGTTTCTACTCTTGTCAACCTCAGAATTCAATATAAACTCTATTGCGTTATCAAGATCCATAGAAAATGTGGTTAAGAGTTTGATTGGAGAGGCAGTAGAGATGGCTCAGCAGTTAAGAGCACTGGCTACTCTTCCAGAGTTCCTGAGTTCAATTCCCAGTACCCACATGTCAGGTTACAACTGTGGGTAACTATAGTCCCATGAGATCAGATGCTTTCTTCTGGTGCACAGACATAAAAATAGACAAAACACTTATATACATTAAATCAATAAATTTATCTTAGAATTTGATTGGAATCACATTGACTTTTTCTATACATGTGAGAAAGTTCATTTTTTTGTTTTCTTTTTTACAGTGTTTAGTTTTCCCACCAAGGAGTGTGGCACATCTTTCCACAGTCTCAGCTTTTCCTGTGCATTGTGGTGATCCACTAACATTGCTTTCATCAGTAACTCTGTTTATAGTGGGGGGTCTTGTCAACATTAGTTCTACTGCCTTGACTGGCAGTGTTCTCAAGGTCTCATAAAACCATTAGCTGGCTCCACATTTTTAATAAAAATTTTAAGAAATCTATAATTTGTTGGTTCAAGTTTATTGGGATTCTACTTAATTAGTCTACTAGTTGTTTAGTTTTGCTGCTTTTATTGTTTTCTATGTGTATGAGAGCTTGTCTGTATATATGTGCGCCATGTGCATTCTTTGTGTCCAAAGGATGCCAGAAGAGAGAGTCAGATACCTTGGAACTGGAATTACCGACGCTGGTGAACCACAAGGTGAGTGCTGATATCACCTGCAAGAGCATTCGGTGCTCTTATCTGCCAAGCCCTCTCTCCAGCACCTTTGTTTTTGCTGCCTTAACCACCACAATATACAGAAGATTAGGAATTCATTCATTATACATTAACAATTTATACAATATAATGGTGTTTTTATATTACACATACTAATATCAAAGAAGTTTCAGTTGAGTTAAGGTAGACTGAGGTAATTTATAATCTTATCTGATCAATTTCCTCTTCAATGACCTTACCTCTAATCTTACTTCTGGAACAAATCTGAAAAGTACTTTCTATTTGAATCTAGTAATATCAACCCCTCCTTCAGACTATACATGCAGGCTCAGCTTTCACTACTTAAATTTTAAAATTACATTAATGCTTTCTATCCCAAACCTCAAACACTCAAAAACTATTATCTTTCCCCTACAAGTAACAATTATAAAAATTTTCTAACAATGAGAAAATTACAAGAACAGTAAAATAAGAGCCAGATATAGAGAGCACTTGCTCACCTCCTTCTCCTCTTCCTACATTCTCTTTTTAAATTTTTTTTATTTTTTATTTTTTTAAGTTTTATTGCATTATAATGAGAAAAGTTACATGATTTCAATTTATCTGAATTTGTTAACATTTAAAAACATATTTTAAGTAAATAGAATTAAATCACATTCTTGTTTCCCTTTTGTATCCCAACTCCTCCCAGAGACTCCCCTTTCAATACCTACAATTGTCATATCCTTTAAAATTTATAAACTATTATAACAATAAAATGAGTATTATAAAAGTTGTTTGATATAAAACAACATTCAATTTAACAGTCTTTATGTAGATGCTTGTCTGTGGCAATACTGAAAATACATTTTTCTCAATATAAATTTTAAATAACTCCAAATATATTAACTGTATATTTCAAAATAATACATCACTACTAATATTTTCTTAAATGAACATAAATATATAAAGAGTTTTTGTTTGTTTATTTTGTATTTAGTAGAGCTTAAAATCTTGGCTCTTAATGTGGTAACTTGATACAAGAGTTACAAACGTCAAGTAAAGCATTCAGTCTTACTCTTTGTTGTTCTCTTACAAACTCCCTCCCAATTTAATTGTCTACATTTCTTTTGGGTATGTAAATACTTTTAAAATATGTAAGCTGTTCTGAAAACCATAGCATAGTGTACAGACATCAAATAAACAATACTAACAGAGAGGCTGAGATAGGAGAAGCAAGATTTTAAGACCGTTATGTTGTACACAGCAAGACACTATCATGAGCAAACAAGCTGAAAGTGTATATGGATTATATAATATTGGACCTATTTCTCCAATTACCAAATTAAAGAGACCATTGGATGACACTCAACAAACTTCTAATTCCTCATGTTTTTGGATTTCAATCAATTAGGATATGTTGATAATACTAATTTTCATATTAAGGTATTAAGAAAAAGTAATTGTTACTTCCTGTTGTTTTTGTTGTAAGAGGTAGAATTAGGCTTGTGTGGATTTGTTGAAAGATTACTTTCTTGTTTCCTCTAGGGTGTAGTTTTGCTCCTTATGTTGATGTTTTCCATCTATTATCCTTTGGAGGGCTGGATTTGTGGAATGATATATTGTATAAATTTTGTTTTGTCATGGAATATCTTGTTTTCTCCATCTATGGTAATTGAGAGTTTTGCTGGGTATAGTAGCCTGGGCTGGCATCTGTGTTCTCTCAGGGTCTATATGATATCTGCCCAGAATCTTCTAGCTTTCATAATCTCTGGTGAGAAGTCTGGTGTAATTCTCATAGACCTGCCTCTATATGTTACTTGACCATTTTCCCTTACTGCTTTTAAAATTCTTTCTTTGTTTAGTGTATTTGGTGTTTTTATTATTATGTGACAGGAGGAATTTCTTTTCTGGTCCAGTCTATTTGGAGTTCTGTAGGTTTCTTGTATGTTCATGGGCATCTCTTTCTTTAGGTTAGGGAAGTTTTCTTCTATAGTTTTGTTGAAGATATTTACTGGCCCATTACATTGGGAGTCTTCACTCTCTTCTATATCTGTCATCCTTAGGTTTGGCTTTCTCATTGCATCCTGTGTTTCCTGGATGTTTTGGGTTAGGAGCTTTTTGCTTTTTGCATTTTCTTTGACTGTTGTGTCAATGTTTTCTATAGTGTCTTCTGCTCCTGAGATTGTCTCTTCTATCTCTTGTATTCTGTTGGTGATGCTTGCATCTATGATTCCTGATTTCTTTCCTAGGTTTTGTATCTCCAGGGTTGTCTCTCTTTCTGATTTCTTCATTGTTTCTATTTCAATTTTTAGATTTTGGCTGGTTTTGCTCATTTCCTTCACCTGTTTGATTGTGTTTTCCTGTAGTTCTTTAAGGGATTTTTGTGTTTCCTCTTGAAGGGCTTCTAGCTGTTTACCTGTGTTCTCCTGTATTACTTTGAGGGTGCTATTTATGTTTTGCTTAAGGTCCTGTATCATCATCATGAGAAGTGATTTTATATCTGAATCTTGCTTTTCCAGTGTGATGGTGTGTCCAGGACTTGCAATAGTGGGAGTATTGGGTTCTGATAAATGCCTAGTAACCTTGTTTTGTGTTGCTTATATTCTTATGCTTGCCCTGCATCATCTAGTTATCTCTAGTGCTACCTGCCCTTGCTAAATCTGACTGGAGCCTGTCCTTCCTGTGATCCTGGTTGTGTCAGAACTCCTCAGAGTCAAGCTGTCTCTATGATCCTGTGATTCTGGGATCCTGTGACCCTGGGCTTGTTAGAGCACCTGGGAGTGGAGCTTCCTCTGGGTGTTTTGGGAATGACTGCAGAGTTTGCGCCCAAGGTCTGCTCAGGGCACGGGCCAGCCCAGACAGACTGGAAGCAACCCAAGCCATGGGCTGGTGGATTTCCTGAGTGCCTGGGTCCTGCTGGTCCCAATTACTCCCGGTGTTGGGACAGACGTTGTGTCTTCCTCATCTCTCTTCCTGGGTGTGTTAGAGCGCCTGGGAGTGGAGCTTCCTCTGGGTGTTGTGGGACCAGAAGGAACCTGAGCCACTGGGCTGGCAGAGTTCCTGTTTGCCTGGTCCCACTGGTCCCAGTTACTCCTGGTGTTAGGACAGATGTTACGTCCTCCTCACCTCTGATCCTGGGCATGTGAGAGCACCCCCACTTTCTCTTTTGATAGAGCTTCAATGTGTAAACCCAGACCATCCTCAGACTCACAATCTTCCTGAGAGCTGGCATCACAAGTGTGTACCACCATGCCAGATTCTACCACCTAGTATAATATTTCCCTGTATTTACTTCATCCATTCTCTATCACCTATCAATTGTATATATGTATGTATGTATGTATGTATGTATGTATGTATGTAT
>JADRCD010221056.1:8967-21423 GCA_019843815.1 Montemys delectorum
GTGTGTGTGTGTGTGTGTGTGTGTGTGTGTGTGTGTTTGCTCTATTGCAAAAATTGGACAAAATAAATGACTACACTGGGAAAGGGAAACATGCAATTGGAATTTATCTTGGTGAGCAACAATAAACATGGCAAGAGAAAACAGAATTAGCTTGATATCCTTCACTGTTGGAATTTCTGTTGCTTTATATTTTGCTAGGTTTCCGGAAGGCCACCGAATTTTCTCTACACACTAGCTCTTTCCTGGAGAACCGGTCTATTCCTCCCCTGCTCCCCCTCCTCTATAACTCCCTTCATTCCGTTTTCTCTGTCAGCTTACTAGAGTCACTCTTCTATGGCTAGTCCATCTATCAAGCATCATTTTTGACCCTCCCTACTGCATGCATAGATACACTTTCTTCCTGATTATGGAATTTCTCACAAATTATGTCATTTTTATATGCAATTCTTAAAACAACAGTACTATTATATAGTTAAATAAATTTCATAAAAATATCTCACTCAAATTTTGATGATCAAAAAAGTCCCATCTCATTGAGTTCTTAGAGAATTTTCTGGTAGAATAGTTCATGTATATTTCACTTAATAATAATCTACTACATGCCTCAAATTTGTTACAAAGGTAGATTTTTCTTTTCTTTTTTTTTTATCCATCCATTTCTCCTTTATTGTTTGACTTTCTTTTTTTTTCTTTTTTTTTTGCACTTTATTTTTTTTAATTAGATATTTTCTTTATTTACATGTAAAATTTCCCTTTCCCAGGTTCCCCTCCAAAAAACAAACAAACAAACAAAAACAACAAGAACAAACTCCTTTTGCCTCCCCCCTCCCCAAGCCTGCCACCCCACCCTCTCCCACTTATTGGCCCTGGCATTCCCCTACACTGGGGCACAGAACCTTCACAAGGCCGAGGTCCTTTCCTCCTATTGATGATCGAATTTGCAATCCTCTACTATAAACATGTTGCCAGAACATTCAGTCCCACACTGTATAGTCCTTGATTGGTGGTTGGGTCCCTGGGAGCTCTGAGGGTGCTAGTTAGTAATTGTTGTTCGTCCTAAGGGGCTACAAACCCTTCAGCTCCATAGACAAAGGTAGATTTTTCAACACACACACACACACACACACACACACACACAGAGAGAGACACACAGACACACAAACACACATACCCCATCACAATCATCGAACCCAAAAATAAACAAAAGCCACTAGCAGTAATGAGAATGGAATGCAAAAGACAACACTCTGATAATTAGCTTGGTTTAGCATTTCTACAATGTACATACATTGTAAACATCATGCAGCATTCTATAAATATATGGAATTCTTATTTTATTTTCCAATAAGATGTACTGACTGTAAAAGAGGACACTTTAAGCAATATACTCTTTGAATTGTTTGGTTTCTTTCTATTTTCCAGGGGTGGTGGCTCATGGGCAGAGTGTCATATCGGGCCTGGAACTCACTCTGTAGACCAGGCTGACTTCAGACTCACTGAGATCTTCCTGCCTCTGCCTCTGAAGTGTGGAGAGCAAAGGTGTGTGCCATCCTGGCCAACTGAGTTTGGTTAATGTGCTGGTTTAAGTGAGAATGGCTTCCATAGGCTCACATATTTGAATGTTTGGTCCTTAGTTTGTGGGGATGTTTGGGAAACTGGAGGATGTATGTCACTTTGAGGTGGACTTTGAGATTTCCAAAGTCTACACCAGGCCCTGTCTGTCTGTCTGTCCATATGTCTTTCTCTCTGTCTGTCTCTCACTCTCTCTGTGTCTCTGCCCCTCTGCCATGCTTGATGCCTACGGATCAGGCGGTAATCGCTCAGCTACTGCTCTAGTCCGTGCCTGCTGCCACTATGCTTCTTGCCAGTATGATCATGGACTAACCTTCTGAAACTACAAGCAAGCTCCCAACCAATGTTCTCTTTTATAAGCTGCCTTAATCTTGGTATGTCTTCACCTAAGTAGACAAGTGACGGAGATAGTTGATTTCTTCCAAATTCTTGAGAGTTTACATAATAGAGTTTCTCCTTTGCCTTCTCCCTTCCTTGAGATCAATTCTACAAGCATTTGCCCACAATTAATGCGCCCGACGTCCTGGGCTGGGTTCTGGGTGCGTAGGACACAGCAGCTATCCTTGTCCCACATGACTAATGATGTCAGCAGAAAGCTGTTAGGGAGCAAGCATCATAAGGATGCTTATTTCTAGCGTGCAGTAGATGCTGTGGTGGGCTGTCAGGATGGGGTCTCACAGCAGGGGCGACAACAGGGGGGAACATCATAGGCAGAGGAAGCCACAGAAGCTGAGGAAAAAACATGGAGCTGTGAGCATCAGCCAAGGCACAAAGGGCTCAGGTTGGCAGAGGCAGGAGACTCAATACATTGTGGGCTTTGGGTTCCACTCTACGTGTAAAGGAGTTGTTAAAGGGTGAAGCAGGACTCCTTGATCTTGTTAGGGTTTTCAAATACCTTGATTACTAAATAAAGGACAAATTTAAGAGGACTTAAGAAAGAAAGGGACAAGTTAGGAAGTAGTGCCATATGGTGTTTTCCATAGAGAAACTTTGTATCAAGGATTTCTGAAACTTCATATCAAAATATGTCCATTCACTGGAGAACAAGGAGTCTGGTGGCAGATTGTTTATTTGTTTGTGTCCTGGCTTCTCCACTTTGTGTCTACTGGAAATGGCGCCGGCTGTAGGTCATGAGCCTAGTCATTGAGGCCTGCTGATAAATATTTACTGAATAAGTTGATAAATGAAAAGGCAAGAGCATGCCTGGCTTGAAGAAGAGATGTATGCTAGGATCAGATGCCTACTCCTGAATGCCTGGCTTGAGCTGCACACTGGAAAGAGACATGAACTTCTGAGAAGTGAGTGATGGTTTCAGGTCGCAGACACTTTTGTTCATATATTTTTTTTTGTATGTTCTCTTCTCTTGGGCTATTTTTAACTTCTCCAAACCTAGTCCCCAATTACCCCAGCACTGCTGGGTTATGAAGCCTCTCAAAACAACTCTAATTGGGTTTTAGGGGATGGACTTGAGAGGAATGGATATTTGCTATTTTTTTCTACACTAAAAGAAAATGGCCTTTCCTGGAAGCCCCAAATGTGCTATTTTCCCAACAGTTGATGGCAATTCAAGCATCAATCTCTACCTGGTACCTCAAGTTCATTAAAACCCAGAGTCAAGCCTAGAAACTCTAGGCTCAGCCACTCCCAGAGAGAGAATTAACTTCGGAGTCTTTCTTTGCCTACTTCCTCCTAGTTTACCCTGAGATGGGCAACTGCAGTTTGACTCATAGCAGTCAAGGACATCTGGTGAGAGAGAGTCCATGGTTCCCTCTCTGGGCTTCCACTCTGTCCCTCTTCCTTGACTGCATTTGAAATCTCGTCCACAAAATACGTTATTGATGGAAATATGTAAATGGATAACTCTTGGCACATTTCAGTGGGAACTCAGCCCCTGCTACCAGGTTTAAAGAGCTGAGATAGATGAGGTTGTCGTTTCATTGTAGAGATGTTGGTAGAGAGAGGAGAGGGTCTCTGTGCACTCACCAGGGCTGTAGGAAGATGATGATGAAAGCCCAGGTTGGAGAGCACACTGCAGACTCCTGCCCTTTGCTTATGATGAGTCCCGCTTCTTTCCAGCTGGGTGTGCATGAGCACAAACCAGGAGCCTGGTATTTGTGCCTACAGCTCCAAACCTATGACCTCTGTCTCATATGAGTTATGAGATGCTGATACTATTTCGCCTTCAACTTTTATACACAAAGGAACATTCACACACACCCCCAAGGCTCATTAATGAAGGTTGTACAGTTGTCTTCAAAGAAAGTATGAGGTGGTGTCTGATTATTTACTATTGAGCACATACAGTACATACCTCATGTACACAGCTGATGACAGAATTAGAAGCTTTGAGAGAGAGGGCAGAATAGTGGTGTTGTAGAAATTTCAAATATTGAAATAGAACATTCCTCCCAAATTGCTCTCACATGTGAGGGATTACCCGGCCATACTTGGAGCTCACAGAAACTCTCAGGCAGCCAATAATTGTGTGGTGATTGAGTAGCTGTGATCTACAGACTTGCTTCCCTTCTCAATGCCATTTTGTTATCCATTTTCAATGAAGGAGCCAATGTGTGGTTCAGCAGGAAAAGCTCGCTGGCAGCATCGTAGACTTTATAATCCCTACCCACATCACTCCGCTTTTGAGGTGATGCCACCTATGCAATGTGTATACAGTAGGAGGCAAGCTATTAACGGACATACCTTTGCTGATACCTGCATGCTGTTTTCCTGCATGTTCATAATGGCTTCAGAGATCTTGACGTCTATTGGGTCCATGACTGACTCAATGTTGAACGGCCCTTCCAGTCGCTCAGCCACCAAGAGCATTGCATCTGGTAAAACACAAGGAGGATCCAAGTTTTTAACCTCTATTTCAACATTTATGGAACACTGGATGGAACGTCCTAAGACGTTATGTGTTCAAGTGAAACGGGTGGTTAAATCTTAAAATCATAATATACTTTACTTCACGTGAAGATTTAGGACGACCTCACATCCATAGAACCATGCCTGAAATATGAGAAAGTCAGTGCATATGCAGTAAGTTGAACGAATATAATGCTACATGAAATCAAAGCAATGTTTGGTTAGATGTGAACTACATTTAGAAAATGGGTTTTGATCTCCATTGTAGATTAGATCTGAAATCTATAGAGGTTTATGTTTTAAGCAACATGCCCCCTGGTGGTTTGACTGAGAAATACCCCAGAGCCTCTGGTTCCTAGCAGGCTGCACTGAGAGAGAGGTGTGGCCTGAGAGGGAGGTGTGGCCTTGCTGGTGCTGATATACCACTAGGGCTCTGAGTTTGGAGAGCTCAAGGCCTCGCCTTCCTCGAGTCCACTCCCTCTGCTTCCAGTTTGCAGTTCAAGATGCGTGCTCTCAGCCTGCTCTTCCTGCTTCCATGACTGCTGCTGGTTGCCATGGATCCTCTTCATGATGGAATCCCAGCCCTCTGGAATGGTTAATCCCCAATAAATTCTTCCTTCTACAAGTTGCCTCTAACTATGTTGTTTTATTACATCAACAGAAATGGCGTAGGTCCCTAGCTTATGGAACTATTTGAAAGGCTGTGAAAGCTTTAGGACTTGAGGCCTGGGTGGTGGCGGTGGGCATCCTGGAGAAACTCTGAGATCTGCTTATGCTTCTGGTCCAAGTTCTCTGCTTCTTGTCCGCATGACACGCCTTCAGCCACGGACAAAGCTGCTCCTGCTAACAGGTCTTCCCCACCTGAAATCCCTCTGAAACCACAGGCTGAGCCAAGCCCTTCCTCCCTAGGTTGCTTCTGTCCGCTATCTGCCCACAGTGATGGAGACGAGCTTAACACAACGTCTCTACTTGGGGAAGATGGAGAAACAAGAACGCTGGAGTGCTGCTTTGTGAACCTGGACACGCAGACACATCAAGACCCAATGAACACAGCCTCTGTGTGAAGTACTTTTCAATTTTAGAAGCTCTCTCATGTCCTTGCTTTGTGCTAACACTCTACCCAAAAAGCTTTTCCATTTAGGCTCTTCAATATTCTCTAGGTGGGGGAGAGGGTAAAGGGCCTTTCTCTCACTCGGGAGTAGAAGATTAAGGCAGATTCTGTGCTCTCAAAAATGTCTGGGGGGTTGCACTGAATTAAATTGAGCTGGATGTGGGCACGGGAGCTGGTAATTGTGACATGGAGACACGAGTTATGTATTGGGGGCCAGTCTTCCTGTCTGAACTGTCTGGAAGGGTACGGGTAAGTGAGGCACATCAGGGTGACTGCTGAAATGAGTCAGGGGCTGCAGCGAAGGCGTAGGGGTGCAGGCCAATGTCACCGAACCCTGGCTCAGCCTCCGTTCTTGGTAACCAGAGCATACTTTGTCAATCTACTTTCTACCTGGGGAGTGGAACGGAACGTTTTCCTTTAGTGAGAATGTGGCTGTGAGGAAGAGCTGTGCTTAGGACGGTGAAGAACTAATTAGTTACATATGATTTAAAAGAACCGTTCTAGGCCAGCAGCTTCCTTATTAAACTGCATAAGCCAGACTTTGAAATTGTACACCCAACAGGCCCCAGAATTTTCAGTTGCTTAAATTCTTAAAAACGAATCTTAAAAAATTTCCCCCTTCCCAGAAAAATCTACATTTATTACCCAATGCTCAGAGAATACGGAAAAGGAAAACAAAGAAGACTAACATGCCCCCAACCCACTTCCCAGAACAATACTGTGAGCACTGTGGTACATGCCCTATTTATTTTTGCTTTGTGCATGAATATTTTAAGCATGCAATGAAATATACTGTGCATATATCATATAATCTGCTTTCTAAATGTAATATATTATTAATGTAAAATGCTGTTTATAGTTAGCTGTTTTACAGTACCAATGTGAGGAAACCAAATTTTATTTTTACTGCATACTCAACCATGTTCAACCCAAGTCTAACATCAAAACATTTTCAGGGTTATAAAGTAGCTATGAATTAGGCTGGTGAGAAACCTTTTAAGAGGACTTTTTAATATAAAAGATATAGAACTGTCTGGAAAGTAGAGATTCATGTTTTTAAAGAGCCCCAGGCTTTATGAACAGTATCAACTCTTAGTGTAATCCAATGTTCCTTTTGCCAGATCTCATATGAAAGAGTCCCCACTGTACTCCTTGGGGAATGAGAAAGAGTTAACCATTCAGGGCAGAATCTGGAGCAGAAAGAAGCCAGTGCCATGTGACCCCGCTGCACATTCCATCCCATGTTTTCCTCACAGGTGCAAATGGACCCACAGAAATGTGTGCATAATGCAGAACATACAGAAGCCGTCCATTTTTCCTGATATTTTCTTAGATAACAGATTGATCTGTATATGTAAAGATCTGCATGAACCTTTTAACAAAGCAGATATTTCACAAGATCTTAATGGCCTAATTACCAATTAGGTGGAAAAGATACACTTTATTTCATTGTAGTACATCCTTGTGAAATCCGTTTTCTCCTTTGTGAGTTTGAGGGGCACTTACATGTCTGAAAGCTGGTTGCTTCTTTTCTGTCTTTATATCTGTTTGTGTGCTTATCAAAAAAAAATTCCCTTATCAAAAAACTTTGCAGTCGGGTTTCTGGTGAGGATTAACTGCTTGTGACAGATGTAATCTGAAAGAGTCAGGAAATTCTAGTATGGGAAATGTATTGCAACGACAGAGAGAGGCAAAAGATGTAATTAAAGAAAACAATAACTAAGAGATACTTCTGTGCTTAATATGTGCACTTGCACGAGTCATCATACAATGAGTATTGGTCTTTCTTAATATATCTTCTATCTATCTTGAGTAGGCTGTGCTGTAAAGAAATAATTTTGCTCATAAGAAAGTCTATAAGGAAAAGGACAAAATTTTGGATTGTACACTAATAATTTAACATAGAGTCTGAAACAATATAGACTAAGGTCTCTTTAAGAGTTTATTTTAGTGGTGGCACACACCTTTAGTCCCAGCACTTGGAAAGCAGAGGCAGGCGGATTTCTGAATTCAAGGCCAGCCTGGTCTACTGAGTGAGTTCCAGGACAGCCAGGGCTACACAGAGAAACCCTGTGAATTATAGAGGGAGTCAGGGGTACTTGTGGAAGGAGTTAGAAAGAAGAAAGAGAAGGGGGAAATGACTAGATTTAAATTTTTCAAGTTTTCTTATTTTGGTCGACATACATCTTCTTTTGTAGACCCTCCAATCCATAGGTCAGGGAAGACACTTTCATATTTGTAAAATAAAACTGTGGACATCTTTTGATGACGTCCATCCTTCTGTTCGCTGTTGTGTCAAGACCACAGCTCGAGCTTTCTATGTACCTGAGCCTGCAAACTCAGGCACCAGACTGCAAAGAAAAATCCTCATGGTAGGGTTCAAAGATGCTTCAGGGGTAAGCAGCTCCTCCTGAGGGTGATTCCTAGCACTCAGGACTGCCTATAACTCCAGCTCCAAGGGTTCTGAAACCCTCTTCTGGTCATACACATGGTGGGACCACACACACACACACACACACACACAGAGTCATACATGCACACACACACACACACACGCATACACACACATGCACACACGCACGCATGCATGCACACATGCACACGCACACACATACACATTTCTGTTGACCTCCTCTCACAAAGTTTGCCTATTGGCTTTGGAAATATGGTCCTATTGATGAACCATCATGATAAAAGCACCGAACCAAGTGTCCCGGTACTCAGGTTGTTGGTTCTTCTATTTCTAACCTTCATATCAATGCCTTTGCTTTGCTGTCCAAATTATTGTAAGATAATTTTTACTTAAATATCTATTTTTAAAATTAAGATTACTTGTCCAAATATGCTTCTTTATCTTTTTCTTTTTGAAATTTATTCTTCGAGCATTTCATACATGTATGCAATGCATTATGACCATATCTGTTTTCTCTTCCTCCCCTTTCACTTCTGCTGGAACTCTTCCAAGTTCATGTCCTTCTTCCATTTTAAATATAGACAGACATTTTGCTTGAATGTATTCCTGTGCACTGCATGTCTACCAGGTTCCATGGACAGCAGAAGAGTTCTAGGTTCAGTGAGAGACTGTCTCAAAATTTAAGGTAGAGAGCGATAGAGGAAGTTTCCAGACATTGACTTCAGGCTGTCTCATGAGCACACATGAGCAGCCTTCAGAACATTCCACAGCTTGCCATGCCTGCTGTACAGCATCCAGTTTAGACACTGCAGGAAGTAAGAGAGCCACACTTGCAGGTCTCAGTTGTCCAGCCCTAGACTTTACAAAAGAGTAATAAATGATAGAACCTCCTCAGCTTCAGCTCCAAGGCCTGATGGGAAGAGGCTCTGCACGGTCCACTGAGAAGCCCCATCCACTTCTGCTGTCTAACTTGCTTCCCATGTGCCAAGCAAGTCAAGTTTCCCATGCCAAAGAGAGTCATATTTCTATGTGGGAGCTGAAGAAAACCTGCCTTGGTACACTTGAATCCCCTTCTTATGATAAAGTGAGAGAAATGTAAAATATTTTTTTTGTGACATCAAGACAGTAATAGGTAAGTTTGCCTAAACCCAATTAAGTCCAACAGGGCTGTACTTGGTCCAAAGCTGCTGTCCCCAGATATCTTAATTATCTCTATGCCGTTCCATTTGGAAATATTGCAACAAGACTCTTAACTCTTTCTTTGGAGCTGTTATCTCTTGCCAATTAAACAAGGACCCTCAGTGCTGCAGCTAATTATGAACTGATTCCTTTTGTGCATATCCTGTTGCCCAACTTATGTATTTCTTTTAGAAAGGCTCTTTGCTTGTGGGAAATAAAATTTGAATGGCTTAGAAGTAGCTATTATTTTGGCATAAGTTACTGTTACAAACCAGGAGATACTCTATTAGCACTCAGGGAGTGTGGCATCATTTGGAGGCAGCCAGCCAAGGCAATGAGATGAACCAGGCTGCAGACAAAGTTGGACTCTGAGGTCAAGGCATTCTGCTTGAACAAACAAGACTTTGTGTTTTAGAAAGAGGCCTTTGGAGTCAGGCTTTATGGTAGCTGGGTGATAACTGGTTAATTAACTACAAGCAAGTCTTTGAATTCACAAGGTCATTTTACCTGCATCTATTACATGGAAATGATGACAAAATACATTAAGTAATCATAGTCTGAGAAATGAAGAAAGACAGAGCTTAAAAAAACAATTAAAATGGTATCAGATGACTCCTTTATTTCAAACACAGTTGAGCTTCTGTGAGTCACTGTCTCCAACCAGTGTAAGTCAAAAGAAAGGAACATTTAGTGAGATATTTTGGTGACATATTGATGAGAACTAGTGTGATCAGTAAGGCTCATGGATAAAGTTAAGATATATAGCTGGCATTGCTTTATGTGCCCAATTAATGTTTAGATAACAGGTGCCTTTTGATGGATGATCTCATTACTGAGAAATACAAAACTGCATTATTTTCTTATGGTGAGCCCTTAGTTAATTAAAGATGACTAAGATGACTACAAAGTTTTTTGGTTTTTTTTTTTTTTGGTTTTTTTTTTTTAACATTCTCTCCTCGGAGACATGGGATTTGTCAAGTGTCCCCTTGAGTACAGGTAGCTTCAGTGACTGCTGTTATGAATAGCACACAGAAGAAATGACACTGCTGGTTCATAGCGCTGGTACCCAAGAGACTCCCCTGAGACAAGTGTGTAAGAGGGACCACATGTGGTTATGCTGGATGAGAGTCCCAGCACAAACAAGATTTGCAGCCATCCCTGCCAAAGTTTCATAGAGGAGTGAAGCCCTCTTAGGCTCTTCAGAGCAGCCAGTCTGTCAGCTGACTACTAAATGCTAAGCTCAGTCAACACTAGGTGGAGTAGAGGAATCAACTGGTTGATTTGTGCCTGTGTCCCTGATACACAGCACTCTGACTTATAAAAATAGTTATATTAAGCTGACAAATTTTCTAATAATTTATTTCTCAGGAATAAAAAAAACAGAGCAAATAACATACTCAAGTGCTTTGCTAGGACCTGGATCTTCAGAACTCTAGTCAAATAATAGTTAAAAAATAGTTAACACTTATGGTAAATATTTAGTTTATGATTCTATTAAGGGAGCATCCAGAATACTCAGATGACACTGTAGCCAGCTGACCTTGCATTAGAAACTGTGTCTCCCCTGAGGTGTGCATGACAGGGATGAAGGAAGCCATTTTGTTTTGTGTCTAGGTAAATGACTTATAGAGAATAAAGGTTTTGGCCCAGGATAGAATACCATTTCTTATGATCCTGAACTAGAAGGCTTCCTGTAGGGAGCCCTGGGCTGTGTGCTCTCTGGAAGACACATATCAAGGACTTCACCTAATCAGATGTAGCTCTTTACAGAGCGCATGAGAACCAGGTACTTTGCTGAATGCCACTGGTTTGAAGGTGGAAAATTTTCAAAGTGTCTGGAGCAGAGTAGAAAGGCTTTCCTTTAATGGGATGGGATTAAGTCTTTCTGAAGTAGGTTTGGGGCAGGGATACTTTAATAACTGAAAATTCATGACTGGAGAGATGGCTCAGCAGGAAAAGACACTTGATGCAAAGCCAGATGACATGAGCTTCATTCCTAGGACTTGCATAATAGGAGCAAACCAACTCCAACCACTGGTCCTCTGACATCTGCATGTGCACTCTGACATACACATATGTACATGCATGCATGCACACACACACATGAATAAATAAATGGAACAAAAACTTAAAACTGATAATTCAGTTCAAATAGGCTTACCTTAATCTATCTAGGGAATACTTGTTAGAAAACTATCAGGTAATTTCCCTGTTTTTGATGGGAAGCAAATCTTCAAAATTCTACTCAAATAGTGTTTAATAAATTTATGTTGTTCTCCTGTTTATATCTTAAACAATTATCTGATAATCTGAGAATCATGAGAACTGAAGAGTCCTTACATTTTCTGGTTTGCTTATTAATGATAAAATGTAATATAATGAGAGAAATAAAAAAACCAACACATTGGAATTGGAATTGAACCAAACAGAAGGCAAAGTGCCCAAGAAAAGCACAAAAAGCGGTGGTCACTATTTGTGCAGTCAGTAATCCCAGCCTGTTCTTTTGTTTGTTTGTTTGTTTGTTTTGTAGAGAAAAAGAATCAATGTCCCTGCCAGCACAGACTGTTGGCCTTGCAGATGCTGTCCGTGGTGCTACCTTCAAGGAGCTTGAAATTTTCTTGATCTTCCCAGGGTGGCACACACACACACACAATTGTTTCTTTCATTTACAAGAAAAATGGAATAAGATGAAGAGCCATTTTCAAGGTCTCATGGGATCATCTAAATTTATTCTTGAACATGGAATTAACATGTCCAGTCTTTATTATTTCCCTAGCATCCCACCAGGCTCTTGTTTAGAAGCCATATTTACCCTCTCTTTCATCCACTCGTTTTAACTGAGCCAAGGTCTTTTGCCCCTTGTGAAATAATCAGAAGCAAAACAAGTAATTTGAAACCGTGGCAAATCCATTCATGGGTATCCAGTTAGCCATTTTCTTCATAAAAACAAACAGAAAAAAAACAGTTTTTATGTGGGCTGATACATGCTCATAACACAGATGTAATTAAAGGTTGAACTTCTTAATCGCAGTGTGCAATAGACAGGTGTCCTGAGTACGCCATCCTTCACTTTCATCCACACTTATTAATTAAAATGCCCCGTGAGGCCGGGAGCTGGGAGAGTTTTAAGGCAAGGCCTGGAAACACAGTAGGGCTCCTAGTGACAGACAATCGAAGCAGGGCTCAGATGACCAGGCAAGAGGACAAACTTGAGAACAAGAAGGAAGATTGAACATACAGGTAGGAGGTTTGTACACTTTTTAGAGATTAAATATATATTATTTCTGCTTTTTTATTTTTATTTTTTTCATTTTTT
>JADRCD010221058.1:0-10362 GCA_019843815.1 Montemys delectorum
GTGTTTTTAATAAAAAATATTTGAATAATTATAATTTTTTTAAACTTTTGGTCTTGTAAATAAGGTGTCTTCATTTTATAATGCCTAATGTAAATGTACCATTCAAATGAATGAGATAAAATTAGCCCTAGATTACAACTCTTTAAAAGTATTGAGAAATACAAATAAATAAGGGAAATGAGAGTAACTTGCTTTGTGTGGGATTTTCAATTAGACTTTACTAAAACTCTTCTAGTTGATCCTCTAACCTGTATTTATCTTTTGTTTCTTCTATTTCCTCTTCATAACTTAGAATATCCACAAAAATTTCAAAGAAGAAAAGAAATCTTGTTTTTGTCTAGGAAAATTGAATTATAGGTGTTCAGGGCTGTCTGCGCTGCCTATTTACACCAAAGACTCCCTTAATATAGAGCACTGTAAGCAGGGCAGGCTCGGTCTCTCCTCAAATAGAAGCACTTGGAATTGTGAGCACTGATTATCCTTCCAAGATGTCCCTTGGGAGAGTATTTCAAATGAGAAGGCACATGCATAAAATTAATTGCAGTTCCTGGAGTCTGCAAAATGATCTGAGGGTGAGGCAGATCACTTAATAATCGCCAGAATAATCTGTCTTCAGTGTGTAAGGTCACTGATGAAGAGCTTGAAGTTTTTCTTCATTGCAATCAGATCTGGGAAACGAACAAATTTTCCTCTGGCCATCTGGTAGTGGGTTGTACATCAAATCAGTCAATGACTTTGCTCGTAAAAATCTAATTATTATTTCACCATCAGTAAAGAGCACTAAACAAATAGCTTCAAACTCTTATTCTGTAAAACAGATGATTAAGGCTCAGAGTCAAGGGAACATGAAATGGCTTTTTGTGGGTACTAAAGAAAGGAGACAGTGAGGACTGGAGAGGTAACATCATTTTTAAGAGCACTGGTTGCTCTTATTCAGGAACAGGGTTTGATTCCCAGCACTCACATGGTGGATCACAACCATTTGTAAATCCAGTTCTGTGGCATATGGCTGTCCTCTTATGGTCTCTGTGGGTACTTTGCACACATGTGGTTCATGTCTAATTGGAGATTGGTGTTCAGGTGGTTAAATGAGTATTAAGACATGCTCTTGTGCCTTGCACTGTTCTATCTTGTTCCTGTATAAAATCCTCACCAGATGGCTGAAGTGCCTGATAGATGACTTCATGTGTACAGTGCTCTGTAAGCCCATAAGAAGTGGCAGGTCCCCTGAATTTGAATTAAACATAGTTGTGGGTGCTCAGAATTAAACCTCAGTCCTCTTAGTGAATAACCAGTGCTAAAACCCACCAAGCCACCTTTCCCATCCCTCTACATTTATGTCATTGTATTTCTACATAAATTTTATACAGATTCATATGCATACCTTTTAAAATAATTGTTTATATTTATTTATGTACATGCTTGTTTGCCAATTGTGTGCCAGAGTCTAGAAAGTTGGAGCCTCTGAATGTGAGTTTCAGACAGTTGTTAAGTTCCCTGACTGGGTGCTAGGAACTGAACAGGAGTCCTTTGGAAGAACAACAAGCACTCGTAAATACTGAGTCATCATGCCTACTCATAATATTTATGACACAGTTTCATGTTACACTTCTACCATTTAAAAATAGCATGTGGAAATATTTCCACACCACTTGGTACATTTATGCCTGTTTTTTATCCTCTATAGCTCCTATTTTAAAATAATTGTATCCCCTGATTATCTACATAATACATAGTATAATATTACAGTTCAGTTTCTCTGGATCTGGGCTAGAGATAGAGTTCTAAGAGAAAAGGCTTTCCCCTGGTTCCTGTCCACTACCAAAAGAAACAAAACCAAAACCAAAATAAAACAAAACTCCTTATTGTGCTTGTCTCCTCATTAAACACATGAAGTACCTAGGAGCACTTAGTAGTCTAATGTGAAGACTACACAGGAGTCCTTCTACATTTCCCCGTAAAGAAGTACTATTGTGTAAAGTAAAATTGCATGTATAAATTCTCTTGAATAAACATGCATATATAGAGGACTCTCATTCTTTCACAAACTCATATTATTTTATGTATCACCTCCACCATTTAAATATAGCACATGGAACTATTTCCACATCACTTGGTTCATTTCTGATTGTTTTTTAATCTTCCATGGTTCCTATTTTCTATCAGGTCTCTAGCCATCACACCACTGAAGGGAAATTCAATTTCTTTCATGTCTTTTACATTATAATGTAGTAAATGCTGCAATAAAAACTGTCAAGCTTACATGTTCAATTGTTGCTGCTTTCCCCCTGAAATTGAAACTAGTTGGAAATACCTTTACAAGAAAATGTACTTTTTAATTGTGAGGATTTTCACCCTTGGTGTGAGGCTGGCCTATGATAATGTATGTTTTCACCAATAGAGATTTGGTTAGTTTGCATGTTCAGTTTTTGCCTCTTCCTCCTCCTCTTTCTCCTCCTCCTTCTCCTCTTTCTCCTCCTCCTTCCTTCCTCCTCTTCCTCCTCCTCTTCTTCCTCTTCCTCCTCTTTCTCCTCTTCCTTCTCCTCTTCCTCCCCCTCCTCTTTCTCCTCCTCTTCCTCCTCCTCCTCTTCCTCCTCCTCCTCTTCCTCCTCTTCCTCCTCCTCTTCTTCCTCCTCCTCCTCTTTCTCCTCTTCCTTCTCCTCTTCCTCCTCCTCCTCTTTCTCCTCCTCTTCCTCCTCCTCCTCTTCCTCCTCCTCCTCCTCCTCCTCTTCCTCCTCCTTTTCCTCCTCTTGTCCATTGAGATGTGGCTTTCCCCACCAGCAGTATAATTTATCCATCATTCTGAATGCTGCTAAGACCAAACCATTTTTTACATAGTATTTAGATATTTACATGGTCATCTGAGATTGAAAATGTGTAGTATAGACTCTCTTATTCTTTTTCACTTGCTTTGTTATTCTGCCTTAGTCAGTTTATAAAAATTGTGTCATATATGGGTTTTAGGGTTAGAGTCCTGATAACCAGACTACTTTGTAATCATGGAATTATACAGATAGATTCACAATCCATGATGGTCCATTACTCAAGGACATCAGTGTTTATATCAAGGTTATCTGTTTTCCTCAATTTCTTCTAACACCTCAGCATCATCAACTGCTCTATTTGAAAACTGAACTGTATAAATAGAAAATCTTTCTGAAGTTGAATCCCACTGTTAGAGAGCTTGCATGTGGTGCTGGGGACTGTTTACAATTTACAGTTGTGTGGCGTAAAAAGTAGTAGGATTGTAAATATACTCTTAATACTTCCATTTTTATATATTGAACTGGGAATCTTTCAAAAAATATTTTCAAATATGGTCAAATTTTATTTTATTGTCTTTGTTTTATTTATTTTCATGGTTTTTAGGTTATTTTTAACTCTCTCTGTGTGTATGTGTGTGTGTGTGTGTGTGTGTGTGTGTGTATGCTACATGGGTTTGTAGTTTATACACACATTATATTATCTTTGCTCTCCTGGAGATTAGAATGGATGTGGTAATGTGCCCCATCATTCTTTGCCCACTTTCCCTGAGACAGAATCTCCCACTGAACATGGAGCTAGGCTCATGACTCTAAAGCCTCAGGGAGCATTCAGTCTCCATCCCATACACAGCACTGGGATTATAGGTACACAGACATCTACATTCTGTTTCTTATGAAAGTGCTAGAATTTGAACTAGTGGTCTAATGATTTCGCAACCATGGCACTTACACTATGAGCCATGTCTCCAGTTCCTGGTGATTATCTTACTCTGGTTTTTAAATAGGTTATCATTTCACAGTGTCTATAGGCATCTGGACACACTTTAGGCACTGTAATATAAAGAATCTCTCCTCTTCTTTCTATTGTTCTTGAGCAAAACTTGTCTTTGTTCTGGTTGCACTTATCCTTCATATGAACATGAAATATAACGTACATATCCTTTTACATACACAAACATCAAAAGTAACAATAATGTTATCACAACTAGTTGCTTTTTCTAGCACAATACTGATATACTTTAGTGTTAACTAAATTACTATTAACTTTATAGGAAGTATGGTAATAAACTTTATGTCCAAGAGTACAATTTCTTTTCCTACCTTAAAAGTATCCAAGGAGTGACATTTCTTCTGAACTATTTTTATCCTAGTAAAAACTTTCTACTTTTATTTTCCCCTTTAATGCTGAATAAATACTTTGCTACTTCTATGAAATTTTCTAAGAAATAAGAACAGGGACTGTTTTCATTTGTGATGTATTTGTTTTGTGTATGTTAGGATAGGCACATGTGTCAATGGCTTTTGATAATATCTAATTTCATAATTGATAACAGTGTATCATCTCTGCTTTTCTTTGTTACATTTTCCCACTGGTCTCACCAAATCCTCCAGTACATCGTTGACTTAGCAAATGGGGCTAAGCATCACACTGTGCTCTGTGCTCTTCCTGACATCACTGGAAATGCTTTCAGAGCACCTTTAACTACATTTGCATGTATTTAATAATCTTCTATTCCTATTCTTAATATAGTTTTTGTTGTACATGGCCACTATAATTATCAAATGCTCTTTGTGCACTGTGCGTATTTCTGCAAAGATATTATTTGGTATGTGGGAACAGATAACTGAATGAAAATGAGGTGACTAAGGCACAGGGTTTAACAAAGGCGATGCTTACAGGGGCGGGAGGGAGACACAGAGACAAAATATGCCAAAGACCCAGTGTTTATGCAATGTGAAGCACTCATACATCCTGAATACAAACAGGAGGTCATGGTAATTGGATGTCCCGGGAAAATACAGCTTCAGGGTTAACTCACTTGATAGGAGTTACTGCCTTTGGTCAGGTCATATAACCATTATCAAATCACAGACCATAGGGGGCAAGCCGAGGAATAAATACCTTCAATATCTGTCTACAGGTCAAGTCTGCAGGCATTCTGTATTGATCAAAGCAAATGGAAATCAGAAGGCCAGGATGCCCACTACTGAGGGACACATGGGGAGCGGAGGTGACAGTGTGAGTTTGTGCAGGCGAGCAGAGGTTCTGTGACTGACAAACAGAGTGATTCCTACTCTCTGGGGTTCATACAAAATAAAGAGATATATATTATAAAATATTCTCTTTCATATACATATATATTCAATTTGCTCTTCTAGCTATAACTTTTTAAAACTGAATGTAATATGTGTTATGGGGCAACTATGGCAGTGCATGTCTGATTCTGGCACTAAAGAGATGGAGGCAGGGAGAACAGGATCTCAAATTCATTCTCAGCAACATGGTGCATTCAAGGCTGGTTCAGACAAGATTATGCTCTGTACATATATATTTAACATATGTATGCTTATTTTGTATTTATATTAAAGGTTTATAAGCTACCAGTTTACTCTGTAATAACTTTTAAAATTTATTATGATTACTTCCAATTAGGTACTGATGCAGTGTTCAGTATAATTTTATTGCATCATCACTATATAAGAAAACTTTGATTATTGCTTATTTACATTTTACTGAGCTAAGCAATATGGCACCTCCTCCATTACCAAAAAAAAAAAAAAAAAAAAAAAAAAAAAGCACCCTGGTACTATTTATTTCATTTACCTCCTGTTCTGATTTGTAGAGGCGGAGTTCCTTGGGAAGTCTTGAAAACTGTGAAGAATGTTTTACAATTTAAAGATTTAAACTGTCTGTGAGGACACTACATTTGCCCTATCTTCATTGCCTGTGTCTTCATGTCACTGCAAGGACCCACAAACATTTGCATATCTACCATTACACTTGATGCTGTTTTGAAACGTTTTATTTTAATTCATAAATGTATTTGAAAAAGAGATGGAACATTTTTGTTCGTTTATCTCAAGACAGGGTCGCACCATATAGCTCTAGCCATCCTGGTACTATGAAGACAATGTTGGCCTCAAACTACCCGCCTTTGCCTCCCAAGCACGTGTTAGAGGTATGTGCCACGAAGCCCAATAGAGATGAGACTTTTCTATGAGTATCGTACCAACTGTATGTAATTTGGTTAATGTTTCATATATTGCCTAATGAATTTACATATGCTATATTTGAGTATAAGTTTTAATAAACAAGCATGCTAGATCTCTTCATGAACTAGTTATTAACACTCAAGGATGAATGAATAGGATGGTGTCTCCTCAATATGATCTGTTTTCATTGATTTCATTGACCTTTATTTGTCATAAAATTTAATTTAGCATTATTACTGACTCTGTATATGTAGAATTTTAAATAGCTTGTTTTTTATCCTATTTTTAACTTCTTAATTTATTTTCAACAAAAATAATTATTATTCTCTTTGCTGCTCTTGACCGTTCTGTGAGGTATATGCATGTATGTGTGTTTGTGTGTGGTGTGTTTGTATTGTGCAGTGTGTTGTGTGTGTGTGTGTGTGTGTGTGTGTGTGTGTGTGTGTGTGTTCAGAGAGAGACTGGAAGACAACCTTAGGTATTATTACTAAGATTCCATTAACTTTGGATGTATTGGTACAAGTAGGCTATGCTGTCTGGCAAATGACTCTCATGAATCCACTTGTCTCCATCCTCCCAACGCACAATTCTAACTGGGTTCAGGGGATCAAATGTCAATTGTCATGATTGCATCAAATGCATTTTACTCAATAAGCTGTCCCCTAAGTACTCCATAAGACTTAATTCTTAGTCAAACTTAGATAATCACCTTGCCAATTGGGAAATAAAATTGTTCAATGATCTTGCCAAGTACTACTCTGTCTTACAATCTCCCACAAGATGTACAGTTTAGGTAAGACAAAACACACACCTTGATTTTGTCCTTATAGTCACCATTTTCAGATGCCCTAGGAAGAAGTCACATACTATCACATTACCACATATGACACTCATCTTGAGAGAACCTTTAAAATTCTGAAAGCTGTGTACATTTACTATTCATTCCATCTGTTTGGTAAATAATACTGGTTTGTGAGAAGCACCAGGGTTTGTTTAGGTATTCTTTCAGGAATGACATCCAGACTATCTTCATTGTGTATGCATGTGTGTATGCATGTGTGTGTGTGCGTGTGTGTGTGTGTGTGTGTGTGTGTGTGCGTATTTGTCTGTTGATAAATATAACTACTGTAAACTTTGAAACTGACTTTCTATTAATGCAAAATTGCACTTATCTTAGGTAATTAATTATCTAAGAGTGAAATCACAAATTCATTTTGGTAAATATTTTTCATTGAAAAAAACTACTATTGTTTCCAGAGCACCTTTGTCAGGTTTGCTCATTCCCAGTAGTAGGTATTAGTCCCTATCACCATTATATTCTTCCCAATGGTAGTGATTACTTTCCTAGAAGGTGATCATAAAGACAACTTTGTGATTTCACTTTGTATTACTGCATAGGCTACAGAGACTGACTACCTTTTAGTGGACTTCCTAGCCAACTCCATATTGTCTTACATGAGTACCATGAGAGTTCTCTGCAAATGATCTGCCCACTCTTTCTTTCTTGTGGGTTACTTGGATTCTGCAGTCATTTTTCACAATTAGGATGAATATATCAGCCTTTTCCCAATAATAATTGTTATGTAATATACGTTCAATAAACAAGTATTTGCTGCGTAAACACAGGTGTAGATTATATTACAGTTCTCTGTTGTATGAAAATCATACCCATGATATTTCCTGTAACATTAGTTTGTTCCTCCTCCTTTTCCTTTTCTTCCTCCTCATTCTTCTCCTTTTCTTGTTCTTCTTCCTTCTTTTCCTCTTCTTCCTTCTACTCTCCTCCCTCTTCCCCTCCCTCCTCGTACTCCTCCTCCTGTTCCTCCTATTATTTACAAGAATATGATAAGCATTTCTATAAGATTATGTCTCCCAGTATGTCTGAGGCTACACCCATAAAGTCTCACCAGCATGACTGCCCAAACACAACTGGAAAAATGACACCAATAACAGACATACTAAAGTGAATGGGGGAAAGTCCGCATGGCTGTAAGCCTACAAAGGACTTCAAGCAACTAAAGAATGCTGAAAGTCGGAGCAATAGTCTTCCTCAGGGAAGAACACATAAAATGGTCAGCACTAAAAACATGAATGCAAGTACCATTATATGCAGGTTATATTTAGGAAGCTATATGTATATATGTATATCCCTATAATAATAATTAATGAAAAAGACAATAAATTTGAAAGGCAGGAGGGGTATATGACACAGTTTGAAAAGAGGAAAAGAGAGTAAAGATTCAAATATATAATTCTTAAAAGTAAAGGATGTCAAAAAAAGAGAATATAGGTCTCTCCTTTAGCTGAAATAACAAATAGCCCACAAAGTTTGGTTACAGATTCTGAACATGAAACAGTAAATCTAAAAGAAATAAGACCATAGATTATGCACTTGGGTAAGTTCGGCCAGACACTGAAGATGGGACCCTAATCTTCATGATGCCCTATATGAGCAGAAGACTATATGACTCATGTTCATTATTAAAACAGTATTCTTGAGCAAATGGATCTTTACATCTTTTCCAGTGTGAGGAATGATGAGATAATACCCCACACTATGTCATAATATTCTTACACTGCAAGACTCACAGTATTTCATTTTGCAAGGGGATCATCTAAAGCTGGAATAACTTTATCTCAGGGGCTTTGCCTGAGTGTTCTCTGACTCAGAAGTAACTTATGACATTTTGTGATATACACTGTTAAAATTTCCAACATATACTCCTACTTACTAACCTATAAACTAAGTCTTTTTCACTTTGAGATGTAGATTATACTTCCTGCCCAAGGTATATATTTTTATTCTATTAAGCAACTTGTAGTGTCAGATGCTTGGAAAAAATGTGGAAATTATGAGCTACGAGGACAACTTACAATCATTTCTGATGGCCAATAAATAATTCATCAAGAGAATACAAACACTGTGACAGTTTAAATGACTTCATTTCTGTATTACATTGAATTCCCAGCTCATAATTTCATCCCAGTTTTAACCCCCTTCTCTTTCTGTACGTGTAAAAATAAGAGAGTGTTTAAAGGACAACAATCTGCAGATGAGTTTGTTGCAATTAATTTACTGTTTTGTATATTTACAATTGTTGCCTTGAATGTGAATACCTAACCTTTAGTCAGGAGTTACAATGTGCCAATGATAATTAATTCCTCCCATGTATTTAGCCATGCAATACTTCAGAGAAGTATTACATGGAAATTTTCATTGTTATCCAAGATTCCTGATTAAAGTTATGAATGTAGAATAATTGTTTACCCCTAAATTGTGAACTTTTAAATTATGGAGTTACTCCCTTTTGTTTTTTAGGCTGCATTTTTTTCTTTTTAATTTTTTAAACTTATTTACTTTACATACCGTTCACTGTTCTCCTTGTCACTCCCTCCCACAATTCCTCCCCCACCCTCTCCCCTTCTTCTCTGAGTGGGTAAGGGCTCCCTGGGTATCCCTCCACCCACTAGTTATGGCTAGTTATGAAATATATACATATGTATATATATGCATACACACACATATATATATATATATATATATATATACCTTCAACGTGTGTGTGTGTGTGTGTGTGTGTGTGTGTGTGTGTGTGTGTGTGTGCTCTGCATGTGGGAGTACCTACATAGGCTAGAGGAGCATTAACATTTTCAGGTAGTTGGAGTCTGCCTATCATGAGTGCTGGAAACTGAATTTAGGTTTAATGTACCAGCAATACTCTCAAATGCAGAACCATAGCTATGGTCCCTCAAATTTCTATTTAATGAAGCCAGGCACATATTATTTTTCCCAAGGCAAATAAAATAGACTCCATGCAATTTTTCCTTTTGAGAACTTCTTCAAACTATTGGTTTCAGTTTCTAAAATATATATCAGTATGTGGCCCTTCCCACTTCCCATGACATCTGTTTTATATACATGTATTTCCCTCCATATACTATATATGCAGTTTGGGGTCTTCACATGGTTTCTGTTGTCACTGGTCACAAAACTCAGTATACATTTTAGTTGGAAAAAATAAAGCCACAAGTGTTGGTTGAAGAAGATACATCAGATATGACTTTAAATTGCAGCAGCTTCCAATGACACCTTGGTTCTGCTGAGGAGATGAAGTCCATTCTTTGTCTCCTCTACCTCCATTTTTTGGTGAAATGAAATCTGAGGGAAAAGAAAGAACAATCACTTACTATCTCTGCATCTGTCCCTGACCTATGTGAGGCTGAAAGGATAATCAGGGAACAAAATACTTAGCAATTGTGTCTTTACCATTTGACCTGTTTGCAAACTCAGGGGTTTTTGTTGTTGTTGTTGTTGTTGTGTTTTTGGTGGTTTTTTGTTTTGTTTTGTTTTTATGAAATGAAAGCACTAACAAGTGCAACACCA
>JADRCD010221059.1:3865-19921 GCA_019843815.1 Montemys delectorum
CTCTCTCTCTCTCTCTCTCTCTCTCTCTCTCTCTCTCTCTCTCTCTCACACACACACACACATACACATTCTCTATGCATGTGCATGCATACATGGAATGTTAAAAAATCATTGGTAGGAAATTAACTAATTTGCCAAAGTGTTGGGCACTGTGTTAGTTACAGCCCTCATAAGACAACATTAAAAACATTAAAGATAAGATCAATTTGTTGCCAAAGAAGGTAGGAGAAGTCAGAAGTTTCATGTCAAGATACAAGACTCACATACATAGAAAGACAAGGGGGAAATGATATTTAGGGTAAGGAGTTTCTCAGACTGCACTGCCTATCTTCAGGCTGCATTAAGGACAGGGAGGTTACTCACTGCTTCCTAGCAGAATGAACCTGTCCATATCTTATATGTTCTACCAGTAGTGGAGAGAAACGTGTAGACCACGACCTTGGCTGAAATAGCCTGACAATAGATGAGAAACTGGAGCCTTTAGTTAAACTCGATCCTCAGAGCAGATATGTATGGCCCATTTCATGCCTGATACACTACTCCATTTTAAGGAATTAGTCATATCTGCCTAAGCTGGGCATGAAGAAGTAAGTCCGTAACGCCAGCACACGGGGAGCTAAATCAGGCCGATCATGAGTTAAAGGGTACCTGTGTAAGATTCTTCTGCAAAATGAAAAGCCTACTTTAAAAAAGAACAATGTATTATCTGAGATGCAAGAAATGTCTAAAGTTATGACCAAGGGCAAGGTATTAATTATCCCAACAATAATCAGAGGGGGAATGAGTCATAGTGAAGGGCAGGTGCTGGTTATAGTACCACCATCAAATGTGTAATTTGATTTTGGTGAAGTGTAAAATATGGATGTAACAGGAAGTGCTGATAGGTGAGAGTAGTGAGGATAGGTAGAGGCTAAGCATGGTGGAGATTGGAGTTGGAGTTGTGCTTGGGGTAATAAGGAGCTGCTGAAGGGCTTTAATCAAAAATCAATCATATATGAGCTTCCGAAACTATCTTAGTGAGCTGCTGAGGAAAGCAGACAGGAAAGAAGGCAGGAATTCAAGAGCCTATTAGAAAGCTTTTCTTTAAGACACAGGACATAGAGTGGTAGTTATAGAAGTAGAGAAAGTAGGTAGTATGAAGGAAAGATAATATGCTATGAAGTCATAGTATATGGTCATAGAAGGAAGCCTAATGATGTACTGAGAAAGTGAACTAAGACATGATCACTCAGATATAGATTGAGACCAGCTAAAGAATACTTGCATTTGTTTTTAAGCTCACAAAGAAAATCAATAAGATATATTAGGCTAAAATTACCCTCAATCTGGAGACAGCTTTTATTTTAAGAATTTCTCATAGCTAAGCATGTGGAAGGAAGCCCAGGCAAATGAGATATCCTTTCTTTAGCAATCCCTTTATTTCTGGGCTAGAAAATAAAATGTGCAATATCCACATAGCCATAAACCATATGACTTAAGTAGGCACTTATAGGGATTGGATGGGATGTGAGATGTTGAGAATTATAAGGAAAAGGACAAAATGGCATTGCCAAGGGTCCAGCTAAGGTTGGGGCACTTAAGTATACCTTGTTGGCATTCTGGCAATCTGCACAGAGCCCCTGAAGAACAGCCATGGTGAGAAAAGCATTATCTGAGGTTAAATGGATTAGGAGATGCAGAAAGGCAAAGGTGTAGTGACACTGATAATGCACTAGTGAAAGAAGTTGAATTCTAGCCTAGAATTGGCAGTGAAGGAAGAAAAGCCAGGTAAAATCCCTCCTGAGGGGGCAAACATGGTGTTTGAACAGGTTTTCCCAGAGGCACTGAGAAGGTGCAAGGATAGTCATCTGGCCAACAGGGTTCAGAGCAAATATGAATACTCAGAACAGCAAGAGCTATCATTAATAAAACCTTTATTTTTTTCTGTACTGGACTCTTCTGGACCTCTTTTTCATGATAACCTTTGTCACAGGATAGACTAAAATAAACAGAGAAATAACATAGATATAGAACTATAGAAAACAGGAATGCAGAGAGTGGGGGCCGTGGCCCCCTCCAAACAATAGCACCCTGCCTGGCTATGTAATGTCACGTGGTCAGACCTGAGATCATATATATGGAGTAAGTATGTGAGTGTGTGCTTGTGCATGTGCATGCATGTGTGCGTCCGTGCGTGTCTATCTGTCCATTTGCTTGTCTCTCTGTGTGTAACATACAGAATGAGCAAGTTGGACTTACTATTAAGAGTGTGTGTACATGTGTGTGTGACACAGAGAGAGAGAGAGAGAGAGAGAGAGAGAGAGAGAGAGAGAGAGACAGACAGACAGACAGACAGACAGACAGACAGACAGACACAACAAACAATTGAGGGAAATCCTCTGGGGCAGATTTTATGAGACTCTTAAGGAGTCAGACATTTGCCACAAAAATGCTGAGAACACTTGGAGATTGATAAAGGTTCATAGCATATAAGACCTTAGAGTGACCTATGACCAGAAGCAATGAGATTTAATCTATTTGATCTGCAGTCACGCCATTTAAATTCCTAACTGGAAAATCAATTAAGTGAAAATATACACAAATATCTTCCCTCTGTAACCTGATGTTAGAAGTCAGAGTCTTGAACTGTGGTCATCTTACACAAGACATCAGACTCAGGTGTGTATTTCTGGACATAGGATGGAGAAATCAGGGTAAAATACTTCTGCATCTTCTTTTTAAGCTAGATGCTTTCCTATGCTGAAGCACAGTTGGTAGTACAGGAAACTCAGCCTTGAACACATGGACTGACATCCACTAGACTGCAAAGAGATATGTATTACAAAAATCAAGATTAGGACTGTGTAACTTTTTAGTAAGAGATCCCACATGTATACCCCAACAGCTAGCAGTATGAGTAGATTTTCTATTATAAAACCTCTTTTCCTCCTCCCCTCTCTTCCTCCCTGCCTCCATCCATTGCTGATTCATTCACTCCCATCTTCTCTTCCTCCTTCCACCTATTCCATACTTGTGTTTCCATCTTTGTGCTGTTTCTTGTATCTCATCTCTGCTACTGTCTCGGCTTCATTCACACATTCTGCTTCTCTTGATTTTATTCCAGTGAATGGAAACAAATTCAGCTTAAAAATTTTCCTGACAGCCATGTTCTTTTGTTCTCCGTATTGTCTTTTGGCACAACAATTGAGGGAAGAGAGTATGTAGTTACTTATCTTAGTTCAGGTGCCCATGAAGCTGTGACATAGTGGTCCAAAGCAATTGAAAACACAAATGTTACCAGCAAAACAAAGGCACTTACCTTTGTAAGTAAAACAAAGCAAAGCAAAGGTATGAGCACTGTTCATCTCTTGCCCATGAGATCAATGGTCTTTGAGACTATTTCATCTTTAAATGCATCTAACTCTTTGAATTCCAGGCCTCTCAAGAGTAGCATACATAGTCTATACAATATTGCTAGTCACACTTAGGTGTGTTATTTAATAGCTCTCTCTTACTGCCTGATCTTTCCCTGATTTAAGATCTGCTTCGGTGGACCATTCATCTCTTCTGTTGCAGTCCTGAATTTAGCACCAAGTTTTCCTGGGTCCAAACTTTATGCAGTATGAATGTTGGCCAGGTCCCTCCTTCCCACAAATGACTCTACGGAACCTGGAAGTACCAAAATCACTGCCACTTAACTCCCTTATTCAAAACTCTGCGTTTGGAAACTCTCTTTACCCCAAACCCAACAATTAACTCCTGTAAATTATATATTACAAAATGAGTATATATAAAGATATGACCAAAAAACGAAGTCCATGAACAGCAAAGCATGAGGGTGTAAGTTCAGACAGAGCTAACAATAAATCCACAGGGAGCAAGCACACAAGAGAGTTAGAGGCTCTGTATTTCCCTGCAGCATCCACAGCCAACCTCACAAACCGGGCATATGCCTGGAGTCTAAACAACCTGTTTTTAAACGAATCAGAGGTCAGTGTGAAAGTACAGCAGGAGAATGCCACCTGAGATAGCCCAGAGTAGACAGGGATTTCAGCAAAGAATGCCCAGAGGAGGACACTTGAAATCTGCATCTCCTGCGATATATAAAGTGAGCTGTCGCCGCTGGAACTGGTCACAGAAATCACACAAGCTGGATGTATTATTTTAGACATGTTTCCCCATGCTAGCTTTTATACTACAAGGAGTCTCCTTCTTTTTGCCTTTCCACTCCTCTGCCTCACCCCCTGCAGGCTGTTTACATCAAATCCTGCAGGAGGAAGAGGGAGCCTTCTCCCAATTACTCAGACTCCCCATGGGCAATCCTAGTGCAAGTTCAAACTTGCTTCTTGCTCTTTCCTTGATGAGTTTTGACAGCATGTCAGCGCTGCCCTCCTTGCAATAGCCATCAAATATTGATGGGTGGAGCAGGTGTGCTCCCTGGGGTGCAAATAAAACAACGGCCTGAACTCCGAGTCCCTTTCAAAAGCATATTTCCCTATTGTGTGGACAGAAAAGTGAGGCTGTCTTTGGAGTGTTGCCTTACAGTTCTGGTGTGCAGTGACATATACTATACATGCGGGTTCTTAAAAGACCCCCGACAAACAATGCTGGAAGCAAACATGGTACTGAAGGCGACTCCAATGAAATTGCTTCACTAAGATCAGAAACGCTTTCCTAGTAGGGGTCACCACTGCAGACACTGCTGAGAAATGATGTGTGTGTGTGTGTGTGTGTGTGTGTGTGTGTGTGTGTGTGTGCATGTATGCAGTATGTGAATATATGTATGTATGTGTGTGTAGTGCATGTATATGTATGTGTGACTATGTATGTGTGTATGTGGTATATGTGTGTATTTGTGTGCATGTTATGTATGTGTATTGTATGTGTCGTATGTGTATATGTATGTGCATGTATATACATGTGTGGGTGTATGGGTGTGCATATGTGTGTGTACGTGTGGTATGTGTATATGTGTGTGTGAGTGTACATGTTTGTGTGTTTATGTGTATTTGTGTGTGTGTGTGTGTGTATGTGTGTTTGTGTGTGAGCATGTGTGAAGAGTGACTTGATGAAAAAAAGAGAACATTTAATGTCTGAAAGCCAATTCCTCACAGTGAAGGATTGGGCCAGAGCAAACACTAATATGGCATAGCTAGCCCAGAATGCTCTCTTGAGATTGTACATTGTGATGCCCTAATTCCCTCTACTTAAAGTCAACAGACCCTACTTCCTCAGGATCCATACTGAAGAAGAGGTCACCAAGTTTGTTTCAAATTCATCCTCTAAGTGACTGATCTTCCAGTCTGTAGTTGGTTAGTACAGCCTACCACAGAATTACACACATATATGCTCATCCATTTTTTTTTTAGTTGACATCTAGGATTTTTCATCATAAATGTGAATAGTTCCAGGAACTATAATTTACAGCGTATTATAAAAACTACATTTAAATGCAAAGCTGTTATATCACTCGGCTAAATGGATTAGATGGGATCTAAGCACAGGGGCAATTTTCCTGTTTGCCATCATCCATTTTAAAACATGACAACAAGAGCTTCCTTAACAATAAGAAAACTTATTTGCTATTTCTTCTCCTTCAATTTCTATTTCCAGTCCACTTCCTCCACATACTTTCATCTCAATGTAATTTATTTGTTATGCTTCAAAGTCTTTTATTGATCAATCTATCAAATTTTTCTTCAAAAATAAAACCTACATATGTAAATTAGATTTTTCCCATTTCCTGGAACACAAAACACTGTTAATTTTTTTCTTGATTGAATTATAATTATAATTATTACTTACATATTAATCAAAACTATCTGCATACTCTTTAACTTAAGTAATTATTAAAGAGAAAACAAATTTTACTAGAAATGAACCTCAGTCAGACGTTGTTTTCAATTACTTGTCTCTGTGGCTGACTGTCACTAGTGAGTAGCATAACAGAACAGAACAGAAGAGATTCACCATCAATCTTCTCCTCTAATACTTTAGCTTTTCACCTACACTGTGAAGACTTTTTCACATACATAGGTGAGCACAAAAGGATAGATTTTGTTATAGCAACCCTTTTCATTTTTGATTCCCTTTTGAATAATATCCCAAAGATCATAATGTGATCTGCCATCCAAAATTATTTTTAATGATTCAACAGTTGACAGTTTTATTAGGTCCTTCTTCAATGTCTTTGAAAGCAAAGAATAAGCAAGTCCTTTGCCAGTGGATTTATGACCGAGGCTTGGCATTTCTGTGTTGTGATTCTTCACCAGCCTCATGAGTTATCCTCTGTCCAATGCCCATCATGTCCTTCTTGCTGGGACACTGGGCTGCATAGAAGCGAGGCTGAATGAGAGAGTCTTGTTGCCTTAATGCACATTCAAGAAAAGTTATATATAATGAGCCTACTGTGCCTCTCACTCAGTCCTAACAGCTGATGGGAGGGCAGAGCTATAAGAGAACCTCCTGGAAGCTTTGACAGAAAACCATCTTACCTTAGTACTGCTAAGAGATGTGATGAACTACTTAGTCATAAGTATGTACATTCACATGTACCTGTATATACTCACTAATGTATAAACTCACTGTTGTAAACTCACTAATGTAAAAGTCTTATTTCTTTTTTCATGTTTTTGGCTCAATCTAGACTAAACACTTAAAATATGAAGAGATATAACTTGAAGCACATAAGAAAGTTTGAATTTTCTAACAGGTAACATAGTAAAAACAAACAAACAAACAAACAAAAACAAAAAGCAGCTCCTATTAGTAATAAGACATGTTTTAAGGCCTAATATATGAAATGTTACCCTTTCAATGTGTAGATTTGTGAAAAACAAAATGGGCTTTAAGTTACTTTGTACTCAGGTCTTTACTATCTCTGTGCACCTTATACTTATGGTCCATCTCAGTTTGGATTAGCCATATTTGAAGTGCTTTTCAGATACATTTGGCTGCACTTCTAGCTACCATATTGCATAATAGCACTCCATCATATTCCTATACCAGTCATGTAAAAACTCCTGGCTTGTATTTGCACTTTGGGATGGATCTCCACTGTTTTCAGAGCTCCTCAACATCATTGCTCACCATCTTTCTTCTAGTCCTCCCTTCCCCTCACTGCTTGGAATCCATGCTCCTCACACTTCCATCTCTTCCTTATCAGGTACTCACGTCACAGAGTGTACCCTCTCTACTTTTACCCTATTTTGTGTTGCGCAACAGTACAAAGGGTGATCCAGAAGGTAAATTACAAAAATAAATTACTTAGTGAATAAATAGCTCAATAAATGAATTCAGTAACACCATTTATAAGATTTTTTTTATGCCTGCAATTATCTCCACAAAAATGAAGTGAAGGAATTTGTGGGAATGCATATACAGTGATTATTCTATCTTAAATACAAAGACAAAAGCTATTTTCAAGTACTGCTGTATTGCGCAAAGGAACCCATTTCTACTATCAGATTAGAAGGGGTCTGGTAAAACGGAAAAGGTGGGGGGATATGCCAAGAACAGTGTCTCCATCTTTTAGAGAGAGGCACTTGACCAAGGCTAGCTCCCAATATAAACTATCTAGAAGTTCATAGTCTATGGTTAAATCAAGTTCTTCTTCCAAAAGAGTGAGTCAAAGATATACAAGTTTCTTTAGCAATGCTGATAGATGGATTATATGAGACACTACTTTCCTTACAATTCCTAACAAGAATCCCAAAGTGAATACTACAAGGCTGGAAATCATCAATGGATGCTGTGTCAGTGACCCTCCCTACTTTTCTGGTTATTGATATGACAAGGAGGTTTGTACATAAGGAGATGAGAGTATGCTGCAGCATCAGCTAAATTTAATTCATGAAAATGTCTGCCTCATGACTGAGCACCCTCTGAGCCTTCAGAAAGCTGCTGCTGTTGGTGGTACTTGTGTCCCACAGTCACTTTTCTTTTAAGGAAATGATAGATTTACACATTCCTTAACTCATAGTACAACCTTGTTCTAGGATTTGGGTATACAGGGATCAATTAGGTCATTTCCTTACTCTAAGCATTTGAACCTCAGAGTGTTGTTGAGGAAAACAAATGCAGCAAAACAAGTACCTGATTGTGGGACCCTCCAAAAGGGATGCTGATGCAGTGTGGGAGACCCTCATGCAGGGATGCTCAGGCAATATGGGAGACTCTCCTGCAGGGATGCTGATGCAGTGTGGGAGACCCTCCTCCTGCAGGGATGCTGATGGCAGTGTGGGAGACCCTCCTGCAGGGATGCTCATGCAATGTGGGAGATCTTCCTGCATGGATGCTCATGCAGGGTGAGAGACATCCTCCTACAGGGATGCTTATGAAGTGTGTGGCAAAAGCCAGGCTGTGTGGATTCTGGAGCTGTGGGCCAAGACATCTTGTGAAAGATCAGGACAGAGCATCTGAGGATGCAGAAGAACTGGGGCTTGGTATCTTCCCAGTCCTAATATAACACTGATCATAGTTCTTTACTCTTAAAAGACTCACAAAAAGGAAAAACAAGGGAAGCAGGAACAGAAAGAAAATTTGAAAATGTTCCATTTTCTATACCAAGTTAATATTCCATGAAGTCCCTTCCTTGAAGAATTTTTCATTGCAAAATCTGACTAAACTTCATCATACCAATGTGCTGAATTCTCTCATACTACTACCCTTTGAGTATAAAATTCGACTTGAAATCAAGATATCAGGAGGTAGCAGGAGAGCATTCCAGAAGAATCTCTGTTATCTGAATGGGTTAAATGAGTATCCAAACAGAGACTACTAGTTTGCATGTGTGATGCTCATTCATTGGGAAGATTATGGCTCTGATGTTTTGGGAACTCTGTGTGGGAGTCATTTGCATGCAACTTTATGTTTGCCTTGAAGATCATGTCCAGATATGTCAAACAGGGAAAATATAATATTTTTCTAAATTCCCTATTAAACACCAGGGCATTTGTTTGCCATTGCTACTAATTACCCTGTTATTTTTGAGCAAATAAGAGTTTTATCTTTCTAGCCTAATTGAAATTTTATTATGAACAAACAAAAGTATAGGAAATGTCCATCCATGTACACACATACACACCAAGAGAGAGAGAGAGAGAGAGAGAGAGAGAGAGAGAGAGAGGAAGGTGGCAGAGGGAGAGAGATATACAGATTTTAAAGTCATTGATTACTGTAATAAAAAGTGAATTGTCTCTGAATGAAATGCATTACCTGGATGGATGGTAGGGAAATAGATATGACACCTGATCAGCTGTGTCCCTACTAAGTTCCTGATTCTCTATACACATTTAATATTCTATTAAATCATCATTAATAAAATTCCCATTCTTTTAGCCACTATTTTGTATGTGTTTAGGGGGAATACATGTGTGTCAAAATAGATACACATACATGTGCTGGTATGTACACAAACATTTGCACATCCTAGTGGAAGCTAGAAATTGATCTTGAATGACTTTCTTGATCACTCAACTCTGTGTTATATATCATGGCAAACTGTTTCTTCTGAACCAGAACTGACCAATGCTCCTAATCTATCTTGCCAAGAGAGCTAAATCTAGGGATCTTCTGTCTCCATCTCCCCAGTGCTGGAATAACAGGTGGGCAACATACCAACCTGTCATGTACATATGTCTTCTCTGGATCTGATCTCTGGTCCTCATGTTTGTTTGGCAAGTATTTTACTCACTTGGCTCTCTCTCTCTCCAGCCTTATCGGCCCATTTTAAAACTAAGTAATGACAGGCTCAGTAAGACTAAGTCACTTGCTTAAGTTAAGGTCACATAATTTTAAGACCCTGACAAGCATTAGCTTACCGGAGACCCCCTGAGTGAATCACATGGAGACTGATTGATGCAAAGAACATGAGGATTTTTATTTCAGTGCACTGAGGCCATCCCTGACCCTCAGGAAAGGAGGCGACCCTGCACAGCTTGTTCAATGAGCTTTTATACAATTTTTATTACAGCAGCCATTAGACACAATGTGACTTTTTTATAATACTCATTTTATTGTTATAATATTTTATAAATTTTAAGGAATATGACAAAAATAGATATTATAGGTATTGAAGGAGGGTCTCTGGGATGAGTTCAGATACAAAAGGGAAACAAGAATGTTATTTAATTCTATTTACTTAAAATACGTTTTTAAATGTTAACAAATTCAGATAAATTGAAATCATGTAACTTTTCTCATCATAATGCAATAAAACTTGAATAAAAAAAGAGTAAGTGAGAGATGGTGGAGTGGCAGGCATGGGGAGGGGGGAGGCAACAGGGGTTTGTTCTTGTTGTTTTTGATTGTTTGTTTGTTTGTTTTTTGGAGGGGAAACTGGGAAAGGAGAAATTTACATGTAAATAAAGAAAATATCTAAAAAAGAAAAAAAAAGAGTTAGGACATCATGAGTTTTGTAGGCAAATGGATGAAACTAGAAAATATCATCCTGAGTGAGGTATCTCAGACTCAAAAGGACATGAATGGTATGTACTCACTAATTAGTGGATATTAGCCAAAAAGTACAGATTGCCCAGGATATAATCCACAGAACTCAAAAAGATTAGCAAGCCAAAAGGCCCAAGTGAGGATGTCTCAATCCCACTTGGAGAGAAAAGAAAACAATCATAGGAGGCAGAGGCATGAAGGGATCTGAGTGAGAGAGAAGAAGGGGAGGGAAAAGGGGACCATGATCAGATATTGAGGGTGGGAGGAGACAGGAGAGAAGCCATGAGGGTCAGCAGAATGGATGGGAATATATAATCTTGGGGGTGGGAGGAGGAAGCGACCCCCTAGAATGTACCAGAGATCTGGGAGGTGAGAAACTCTCAGGACTCAGAGGTAGGGATCTTAGATGAAATGTCCAAGAGTAGGGAGAAGGAACTTGTAGAGTCTACTTCCACTAGAAAGACAAAGCATAAAGTAGAGGGATGGAATTGCCATTCCACAGTCAAAAACTCTGACCCAGAATTGTTCCTGTAAAAGAAGTACAGGGACAAAAATGGAGAAGATACTCTGGGAAATGTGGTCCAGTGACAGGCCCAAATTGGGATCCAGCTCAAGGGGAGAGGGTCCAAGGCCTGATACTATGGTGTGCTTATAGACAGGAGCCTAGCATGCCTGCCCCTGGAGAGGCCCAACAAACAGCTGACTGAAACAGATGCAAATACTTATACCCAACCATTGGACCAATGTGACTTTTTAAACTGATTGGTCTTTAGACTCCCCTTGTCTGAAGGTGGGCAAAAGTCCACCCTGCCCAATGTGTCCCCACCCGAAGGTAATTTCTCACCTTGTGTTCTGAGGAATGTTAATTAGCCTTTTCCTTCCAGAGAGTTCCACTACCTTTCTAAAGTTCCTGAGCTTATCTTATTAAGGAAATTCCTGGCCTCCCAGTGTTTTTCTGAGATGTCCCTGTTTACTCAGATCTTACATAATAAACATAGGATTCAAAGATACTTGTTCAAACATGATTTTTAATCAAGGATTCTGCTTTTTAAAAAAGATGATACTTAAAAGTAAAGCATATTTCTTTTCTAATTGTAGTTTTATATTAACGTCCCATGCATGTCCAGCCCACCATGAGCTGTGTAAAACATAGATAAACCCCATTTAAAACTTTTTTTAATATCTTTTTTATTTACATGTAAATTTCTCCTTTCCCAGGTTCCCCTCCAAAAAACAAACAAACAAACAAAAACAACAAGAACAAACCCCTTTTGCCTCCCCCCTCCCCATGCCTGCCACCCCACCCTCTCCCACTTATTGGCCCTGGCATTCCCCTACACTGGGGCACAAAACCTTCACAAGGCCGAGGTCCTTTCCTCCTACAGATGATGGAATTTGCGATCCTCTGCTATACACATGCTGCCAGAACATTCAGTCTCACCATGTATAGTCCTTGATTGGTGGTTGGGTCCTTGGGAGCTCTGAGGGTACTAGTTAGTAATTGTTGTTCATCCTAAGGGGCTGCAAATCCTTCAGCTCCATAGAACCTTTCTCTAACTCCTTCATTGGGGACCATGTACTCAGTTCAATGAATGGCTGTGAGCCTCTACATCTGTATTAGTCAGGTATTGTCAGAGCCTTTCAGGAGATCGCTATATGCTTGTCCTTCCTTCAGTCTCTGCTCCATAGTTAATCTCTGCTACTCCTTCTGTGGGTATTTGGTTCCCCTTTTTAAGAAGGAATGAAATGTCTACCTTTTGGTCTTCCTTAAGAGGAAAAAAACTATTGGAACTCACAAAGGAATCTCATGTCATTAAAAAGATGCTAAACCACCCAAGACTCAAGGGAACATGGCAATTCGGGAATTCTTGGGCTTCTCTCTATATAACCATACTGTAAACATGTTTTCCCCAGACATTAGCATGTACATTCCTGCAACAGGAGAAAAGGAGTTCAACATAACTGAGTTTGTGTCAGATGACTATGTCTCAAGTCCAGTACAGTAAGGCCCACTAAATTTATGTTTGACACCATCTCCTTAAAGTGCAATTTCTTTCCAAGCCTACCACTGATCTTCATTTACTGTTTCCTGCCCCTTTAGCACTCCCTGTACATCTCAACTCCAAGGACTAGAGATATACATTTTATTTCTAAGATCCTTATTGTCTAGACCCCAACGACATGAGCCTAAGGTCCAATTCAAGACTTTAAACAGGTAGGTTTGAAGTAGAGCTTTCTATTTAAAGCTACAATGGGCAAAATGTGTTTCACTTAGCTCTTCAGAAAGTGATATTTTCCCTCATATTCATGTCTGGCCTACAAAGCTCGCCCTGTTCTCTCATGCCAGTGTCATAAGGCATATTGATATTGAGTTATTTTACAGACTGTCTATTATATGTCTAATCACTGTGCTCAGTCTCTTTCATCTTTTATAATCCAATAACCCAGTAAAGAGAGGGAGACTCTGTGGGGTTATGTGAATTGTCTAATTTCATAGTGAATGAGCAAAGGGACAAAGGGAAGCAGTGTGTGCCACCTCGCTGCTCATCACTGCAAGCCATCTTCAACCTACACTCTTGTGATATGAAGACTGGACCTGCTGATACTTTCTGGATTCACCTCTGACACCTTCTGACACCTCAGAATTCACTCTCGGAGCTGTTGTAGGGTTTGTTCTATAGAAACCTGTATCCGCTTGTATTATGAATGCTAATTATGTTCCCCCTAAAAAAGCTGTTTGTAAGAGAGTGTCTACATGTAGCTTCTGTGAACCTGTCCCAGTTGGTTCTGACTGGTAAATAAAGATGTCAACAGCCAATATCTGAGTAGGGCAAACAGAGGAGGAATTTTAGAATCCCTGGGCTTGGAGCTTGGGACTGGGAAGAGAGGGAGATCTGCTGTGCAGGAAGAGGGTGGAGGAGAGGAGAGATACCATGCCTGAGAATAGTACAGGACAGAGAAGCATGGCCTCCATATGAAGGAGCCAGCAGCATGGCCCAGAGTGTGACCTATAGCACAACCCAGTGGGGCAACCCTCTGGGTCTAGAGCAGCCAAGATAGAATATAGAACTAGTAATAACTCGGGATTAACCACGTTGAGTGGTCAGCTATTGAGCTATTTAAGACGTAAAGGCTGTGGGTGTGTGTTTCATTGGGGAACATAAAGCATGGAGGTAGTTAGCAAACCTGCCACTGGAATTTATTATTTTAATAATTATTTCCACGGGACCCAACAACAGGAAACAGTCTAGAAAAAGAAAAGAGCTTAGAGTTTTCTTCCTCCTTGCACTTGATTCCCAGAAGCGGTTACTATCCATTATCTATCAGTAGCTAAGATACTCTATGGCTCTGGGTCTTAATGGTCCTAGAGGCTCTCCTTCCTCCTTATGATATTTCTTCCATTACTGTTATATGCTCTTCCTTGAGTGCCTCCATAATTTTTATTTTCCCTTCTTTCTTTGATTTTTAAGAAAATTTATAATTTTTGAGAATGGCATACATGTAAGCAATCAAACACGATCATATCTACTCCATCATCTTCCATCTCCAACTGCCCCCATGTCTGACCTCAACACACTCCTCTCCCACAACCATGTCTTTTCTATGTTTTTATAACACACTAGGCCCAATTAGTTCTGATCATATGTGCATGGCTGTGGAGTCATCCACTGGAACATGGGAAATCAGTGTCCACATCCTCAGTAAAGAATGTTTCTGCCATGCCCAGGAACTGTCCACTGCCAATTATGCCTCTGTATAGGGAGGAGCCTGGAGATAGTCTACAGTGTTTATGCTGGAATTTGGGCTGGCTTGATCCTGTTTATACGATGTTACTATGTTTTCTGTGAGTTCATGATTGCAGTAGCTACCGTATATCTGGAAGACAACACTTCCCAGTATTCCTTCACATCCTGTAGCCTTTACACTCTTTCTACCCCCTCTTCTAAGATGTTGCCTGAGCCTCAGACAGGAGGGGTTTGATAGAGACATCCCATGTAGAACTGGGATCCCATTCCATCCCTTTTTCTCAGCACTTTGTCCAGATACCCTTTTCATAAACTACTTACTGTCTGTTGCAAAATGAAGCCTCACTGACCAATGTAGAGAGCAGCAGAGTTTACCTGTGCCAGAAGTTACAAAACCTTTCTTTACATGTATGATTTCAACCTCTCTGAGTTGAATTCTAGAAGATATCTCTGACATATCCTTATGATGCCAAAACCATAGCATCTGTTTCCCTTTATTCACCTCTGCTTGTTGAGCAGAGGAGAGGAGGGTTACTCAAGTGCCCTTGAAGCTCTCAGTACTTTAAGCTGGAACTGCTGCTTGGAAAATGCAACTTACTGTGAGGGGCTCTCAGATCCCCAGTTCTCAAACTTTATAGAGGATAGTTTAGAGATACCAATTTTGTCCCTCAGTAGCAACACATTTATTTTCATACAAGTTTAATTGAATTTATCTTGGCTGCCAGGAAGCTCAAAGAAAATTAACAATCAATTAAAACATCATTAGTCTCCAGAGCATTTTGTCCTTTTATTCCATTTATTTTATTTATACTTGCACATGATATATATGCTAATGCAACTTTTAAAAGAAAGATACTTGTATGTTATCCACAAAAGAAAGACCTATAGTTACAAGGAAAAGTACTATGACTGTGGATTAAATTTCAATGTGAAGTAGCAGTGTTTCTTTTAATTTATGTTTTGACATTTGTAAATGGGGTTATCTAGCTTACCTGATTTTTTGAGAAATTATTTGAATTTGTTGTTAATTTATAGGATTTTGACTTTTGTTTTCCTTCCTTAGCTGGAGATCTAATAAGTGATAAGGATGACGCTTTGTAGGTACCAGGCCATGAGTTTGATCCCAAACACACAAATAAATCAAACCAAAACAGATAGAATAAGCATATTTTTTTCAATTATTATTATTTTGTTGCACTTTAACACCAGTCAGGTTGACAATATTGATAATATTTTTATTTGTAATTAGTTTACAGAGAAACATGTTTTTGAGCTAGGGTTGACATCTTTGAACACTTCTTTGCTGATTGAAGCTGCCTAAAGAAACAAGGCACAGGTCATACCCATGGACATCTGGTGGACCAGAAAATGCTGGGAGCTGAAAATTGTAGTGTTTAGCGTTAAATAATAAAGGAGAACAATGTGTGTTGAGGCAATAAATAACTAGATGCATGATAAGTATTCTCAATTCTTCTAAATAAAGTGCAAAATTTCACTTCTGATGTTTGATAGAGATTATTGCCACCTTTTAGTCTCCTGTCTGATGACATTTGTGTAAGGAGAATTTAGAATTCCAGAACTTTCATCAGCTCTAAGATAAAAAAAAAAAAAAGATCTGTTTTCTGAATATTCGGCTTGTAAGCAGGGGGAGGAAAGTAGAAGTTGGGGAGAGAGAAGGAGAAAGCCCAGCTTTTAGCTGGGAATGCCAGCTTTCGAAATCCTTCCATATCGGGGAGTGGCAAGAGTAGTACAGATTGGCCAACATAACTCTAAAATAAAAAAAAAACAAAAAAAACAAAAGCTTATACTCTTTAGTATGTAGGATAGTCCAGATATGTGTGTGTGTGTGTGTGTGTGTGTGTGTGTGTGTGTGTGTGTGTGT
>JADRCD010221059.1:19931-32780 GCA_019843815.1 Montemys delectorum
TGTGTGTGTGTGTGTGTGTGTGTGTGTGTGTGTGTGTGTGTGTGTGTGTGTTCTTAGTAAACTTTCCATTTAGCTTCAGAGCTCTCTTTGGAAATGATTGGGGAGTGGTAAATATTTCAGAATCCGCAGGTTTTGCTTTTGTTTTTTTGTTTGTTTGTTTTGTTTTGTTTTGTTTATTCATCTCAAGTAGAGGTGATGGTGACACAAAAAAGTCTCTGTGATGTGTTCAAGGTACAGTTTTGACCTAACATTAAGTTGTCTACAGTTATTTCTAACTAAATACTTCTAAAAATTAAGACACAGAGTAGTGCTAGGAAAAAACATAGAGAGTTTAAGCTGAACTTGAAGCAATTACTAAAACCTTAAGACTGATACTGAGGCCTTTGCAGATTGAACCTTGAATTATGAGACAACCATTAGCCAAAGTCATCAGAAGAGAATTCCACTGTGGGAGAAATGTTTAGACAGAAGCCTTCCAGTGATGAGTAAGGGTGAAGAGGGCAGCAAAGGCAGGCTTTGCAATATTTGAGAATGCAAGATAACATTCTGTATAACTGATTCTGAAAAAATAATTTACAATATTTTGGTAATTACACTAAGCCTGTGCTGAATTCAAGGATCAAATATAGTCCCTAGATAATTTGATACATTAGTAGATAGATGAATAGTTAGATAATTAGTATACAAACCAGTAATTCTCAACCTAAGGATCATGACTCCTTTAGGAGTCTAGCCACTCCCTTCACGCTGGTCACAGTGGTCACCTAAGACCATTGGAAAACATGGTATTTACATTATGAGTCACTGTTAGAAAAATTATAGTTATAGAGTAGCAACAACAGTAATTTTATGCCTGGGTGTCACCACAACATGAGGAATCATATTAAAGGACCACAGCATTATGAGAAGCACTGATCTAAACTGTGGTGGAAGTGCAAAGGTATTTTGAACTTGAAAATTGCCCTTCTACTCAATGGCAGTGGAAAATCAGGAATAGACATTGTGCCTCTGCAATATGGGCTGCTTTCAGGGGAATATTAGAAAAGTCTGAGCTTAGTGGAAATTTGAAATCAAGCATAATTTTACTAATGAAAGATGTTGAAAAGCTCACTTTACTGCCAGGAGTGCATCCCTTTCCTAGGAGTGGTAAGGTTAACAAGAATATGATGCAGTTAAGGCTCTTACTTTGGAAAATTCCCTGAGCCTGTCCCACAATTGCTTCCAACTTAATACACACCCTTCCCTTCTTCTCTATAGTCATGTATTTATAAAGCCAAGAGCCATGTGAAGATCCCCTGTGAATTTTTATTTAGGCAGCAAATTCTTGCTTCAACTCAACTGTTTTCTACAGCTTGGTAAGGGAACAGTAGTTGAAAAGAAATTATGAAATGCAACCTGTTTTTCATTTTTAATAACAGCACAAAAGCTATAAACAAAAACTCCATTTATAAAATACATACATAATTAGTTCACATTGCTCATGCATCCTATTTCTCCAAGGCCTTAACCCAAACTGCTTCATTGGACACCACGCCATTTATTGATCTAATCTGTAGCTCTGTATTAATTTCCTGAAGTAAGGATTATCCAGACTAGTCAATATCACTCAAGAGAATTAAGATTCACCTCTAAGAGGTCCAGCTTCCATTCATTCTCTGCACATGGATACTAACCCCATTTTCTTTCAAGAATGCCAAAGGACAGCAGATACTCACATGATGACATTAAAAATGTGTGAAATAAAGAGATGCAGTGAACGCTACATTGTCTCTTGGTAAAAGGATTCCAGGTCAATCTGCAAAGAAATGAAGTGAAGTGAGTTGGATAAGTGATGCTTCACCTAGTAGACCTTGAAGTTAGAGAGCTCATAAATCCCTGCAGCATTATCCAGTAAGGGTATATGCATATGAAAGAGGTGTTTGTGCGACAAGCTGGAAGGAATCAGACATGCCTGAGCTTCAACATCCACTCCTAACACTTCCATGTAAGTGCTTTGTTTATGATGTTGGGCATGATGCTGCCCTTAATTTGCTATTAGGATAGAATGACAGACGCTTTGTGTATAACACAATGTCTATACAGTGCTTACACATGGATGTTTCCCAAACAGTCCCTTTGTTTCTCATAGGGTTTAATAAGAGAATAGATTCATTATATTACAGTTTTCCAGATTTTTAACTCCCAAGATTCTTCATTCTCTCCAGTAAAACTCTATTTCTGATGGATTATTTCCCAGAGACCTTTTTTTCCTAAGTAGGCACAATTTTAGATACATGTATATATGTATATGAGCATACTATTTAAATTCTTGAACGATAAGAAAAGAGGATAAGAAAGAAGATCAAAAATATAAATGAGATTTTACTTTTCAAGACAGAAAATGGCTGTAGCTTATAATTCAAAGGCTACCTTAGACTTCTTTGAACACAACTAGGTGTGGGAAAGTCAGAAATTGAGGTACCAAGTCATTGAATTGGGAGTTCAAACCCCACTCTCACTTTGAGGAAATACTTAACTGCCCAGTGTCAAATAAGTACTTGAGAACACTGAGATTGTCAGTTGTTTACCAATTACACAAAGCAAGGTGCACTTTCCATAATCATTAGAGCGTGTGTTTCTAGCATGTAAAAGTCTTTCTTAACATGATTTTTCTCTCTCTCTTTTCACTGCAAGTCTGATGAAGTTTCTAAGGGTGGTCCAGTGTAAAGGAAGGCTTTAACACTGGAGCTGTCAGAAAATAAGTTCTCAGAGAAAAGTAGCAACCTATTTACCACTCTAATGAAAATGATTTGATTTTGAATTTTGGCCCAACTGACAACAAAGGTCAGGCAGGGCCCTCTCAACACTAGGTGTTTATTAGTCTCCTCCTTATGTAGCAGCAGAGACCATTTGTATTGCAAATTAAATGTTCTCTATAGCTCTGCCGATGCTCTAAACAGTATCAGTGTCTTGAACTATCTGCCTTTTCATTTTCCAAGTGTTTCCTAGCAAACATGCTTTAAATGATTAAGGAAGAAAGCCTTCCCAAGACAAAGTGAGAAAAGCCGTGGTTGATGGTACAATAACCACAGTGCTACCTTCAGCACTAATAATTTAAAGCTGGCTGAGTAAGTTAGTGAAATAGATTCAGGAATCTAGAGTCATACTGCTCTGGGCTTAAATTCAAATATGCACTAGCAGTGTGACCTTGCAAAAGTTAGCTAATGAGCTTACTCTTACATTAAATAGAAATCAAATCATATCTGCTTTATAGAGTACTTCTGCTAAATACATGCACATGATGAATAGTGGAAAATCATAAGTTTTAGCATTCTTTATTTTAATCCATGTTTTATGAAGAAATAAATTACAGATGAGGAAAGAGAGACACTGAAATCTTGAGTCACAAACTAAATTAGACGCAGACTCAGAATGTGAATGAGAGTCTTATTTCCTATATGTCATCAGGATAGATCCACTGTAATGCAGGTTCTCCAACAAAAGGTCCCTCAACACTCTGACATATGCTGGAGGGAAAGATTTGACTGAAAATTTTGGGTCCCTTGGGGACATTCAAAATAATGCTTTGAATACTGTACACACAGGCCATAGTGTTGAAGTGTGGGTCCGAACAACTAACCATATAGTTAAGGTATAGGTTTGTGTTATTGTGAAGTTATTAGGATGATTAGTGTGGGAAAATTGCTAAAATTGTAGATGACTGGATGGAGAATTTGTGCCTGGTTTTTCGTTCTGTGGTCTGTGGGACAATTCAGTTGCACAAAATTAATTACTGTCTTTGACTAAAAAGTTGAAAGTAGTGGCAACATGGTGTAGCCAGAAGGGTTATAATAGGGACAGGCCGGGACAGGGGCTGCCATAAGTGCTGGTGAGAGCCAGTTTACCAAAGGACTTCCTTCTTGTGGACAAGCAGTAAGTCGAAATTTCCAAACTTTCTGTGTATATCATCAAGCAGATGCAGTACAGGTGAGACAGATGCAACACGCAGACGGACTTCTTTAAAACAAACAGAAAATCACATAAACGTCTTTAGCTCTCACAGTAAAGATGTACTGATAAGACCAAAAAAAAAAAAGCCAAAACCCTAGTCATCAATAGAAACTTCTGCATAGCAGAGCCTCCAAACATACACCGTTTGTAGACTAACTGAGAAATAACCCTTTGCTGGTAGGGTAAGCCTATGGAATTTTAGAGTTAATTCACTTTAAGGGCAGCCTAAACTATCCTGCTGAAAAAAACAAACAAACAAACAAACAAACAAAAAACAGGCATTCATCCTTGACTGCATCAGGCTAAGACAAGTCTCTCCATATGGTTCAAGCCCCAAAGTAAAGATCCAAAGTAGGTGCAACCACTTTCAGATAGAAAAGAAACGTAGATAAGTTAATAAATGACTCAAAGGCTGAAGAAGCTGAGGATGGATGAACTGCATCTTAAACTCATGCCTGGTGGTCTTTGAAGCATGCCACCATGGGAGATGCATTATCTTTCCATGCCAGGGAAATTAGGCTGGACAGAGGGAATCTCTGCAAGTTAGTCAGACAACATGCTGCTTATAGGGCCAACTCTGTGAGGCACCTCGTAGAAGGACACTGACATCTCCACAGAGCATAGTAGTAAAATTATCAGAGGTCACTACTGTGGGTCCCGTGACATATAGAAGCAGTTGTTTCCAGTGGAAATATTGCCTTTCATTACACTGCAGGGGGGAAAAATGCTATTTAGAAAATTGTGTGAAACATTCTTCTGAGTGGAGAAGAATGGATAGTTAATAAATATAAGTACTAAATTCATGAAATTATGTTGACTATTTTCTTTTGCATTTTTAACAGATGTATGTGATTATTTGGCAGGATTTACTGATTACCCTCTGGCCATGCACAGTTTAAATCTTTCTCTCTGCTCTGAACTCTTCTGTGTGTTCTCTCTCCCACACTTCTCTCTCTATCACACACACACACACACACACACACACACACACACACACTCACACACGGGTATATAAATAGTATTTTAGTAATCATACCCACACACATGTTCACACATAAATGTATGCATGTGTTTGTGTATGTATAATGATTAACTTGCAAATGTATTGCCTCTAGCATAAAGAAAGAACTCAAAAGCCTTCAGGAATAGATATTTTCTACAATCTGTAAACACAAATGCATAGTTTAGCTCAGTGACGAAAAGTTTAAGGATGCATCAATATGATTAGATGCTATTTGAGTTGATAATTTTACTCTATCAAGTAGCCCTTTAGGCATTCAGTAATTTATAACACCTTAATACTTAACATTTTTAGGAAAAGGTTTAGAAATTGTAATGCTCAAGTATGTGGGTTACCTTTTTTAAAATTTGTATTTATTATTTTATGTACATGAGCATTCTGTCTTCATGCACACCAGGATAGGGAATCCGCTTCCATTACAGATGGCTTGAGCCCCCATGTGGTTGCTGGGAATTGAACTCAGGACCCCTAGGAGAGCAGTAAAGTACTCTTAACCACTGAGCCATCTCTCCAGCACCAGTTATCTTTTCTTATTACCCTTTCAACCCACACAAAATTTTATCAAAATGAAGTGAACACATATTGAAGGGTTTCCATATGCCTGTATGGTCTGTCATGAGGGAAATTCAGAACTGAGTTTTATGGCACTCCTGACCGAAAGGATTTACAAGGTACCGGGAAGTCACTACCACTGCTGATAGCTTCTTAGTGGTTTAAGAGAATATGTCTCTCTCCACCCTGTGAGGTTCTGGTCCTTTGCATCTCAGTTGTTTACTTCCCTTGAACTTTCCACTAGGTCCCATGTACCATGGGATTGACTCCCAAAACTTCACCTAACAATGGTTAATTCACTTTCTTAAGATTGTTAATTAGGTGTGGAATAGTCAACTCCTCCCTTTTTGAAAGGAAGAGGTAGCTTGCTGCCTGATTTTAAGGTTTTATGGAGTCTTTATACATACTCTTTGCTGCATTTTTTCTTTCAGTTCTGTAGCAGCTTGCTAACTAACCCACATCCTACATCAAATCTTTTAAGTACTTTTTCTCATAATTTACTTTCAATTAATATGTTAAAGAGTATACATGTGCCACAATTGGTTCTGATTTATAATTTTACCATTTACCCTTTTAAATCACTAAAATAAATTGAGTTGTGGCTAGTGATGTGTCCCAATCGGTAGAGTGCCTTGCCTAGCATTCCTGAAGTCTGATGTTCAATCCCACAGCATCAGCTAAATATATGCTGTATATGCTGGGACATGCCTGCAATCCCAGAGCTAAAAAGGTGGAAGCAAAAAAAAAAAAATGTGAAATTCTTTCATCATATAATGTATTTGAAACCAACCTGGAATACATGTCACCCTGTGTCAAAAATATGTAAAGACAAATAATGTAATTGTGACTTTCACTTCAAGACTTAATATGGGAATATTTATAAGAAGGCATAATAAGATATGCGCTTACACCTCGGTGAGATATATCAAAGTATATGTCACATTCTTGTGGTACTCCCATTGTAGAGAGTTAATGATGTCAAGACTATTTTCATTACAGCACTAAGTAGTCACTTTCCCTTCAAGCTAAGATGACATTTGAAATAATGATGCAAAATTAGTGGCAGACAAAGCTGATGACTGTTAACATAAATCAGAATAGTGAGGCTGAGACCATTGCACTCTTTTGAATTACTTCCAGTTTATAAAATGACAACATTCTTGATGAGCTAGGCAAACCTCATTTTTATCAAACACCAGAACTAGAGAACATACATGACACTCCATACAAGGGGATACTCTTGTCAGAATCACAGAAGCTTACGAAGCCATGGCATGAGTTTTGAGTTATAAGAAGAACTAGCTACTTGTTCCATGGACATTATTTTATTAGAAATAAAAATAGACAAACAAAATTATGATTATTTACAGTTGCCTCCTGGGTCGACAGATTTTTGACAATAGAGGAAATGAACATACCACTTCAAGAAAAAAAACCTTTGTTGCTAAGGGTGAAATAAATACAAGCTTCTAAGTAAAATCTAGAATTTTAAGAAGCTTGTACCTATGATTTTGTGCTTGACATATGCTTGACACTAACAGATGTCTGTGCTGAGATCAGGGGTGATATGAGCAGACCCCTATTTTTTAGGATATTGCACAATAAAATGTATCAACACTCCAGATGTCTGAATAACTAAATGAATCAATATTCTCTAAATCCCTCATGAATAACATAAAATCCAGCACAGATGAAACACTCATCAATGCATAGAATAGGTCAATTGGTGTAACGCAAAAAAAATGTATTGACATGCTTTCTGGTTTCACAGTGCGACTAACCTTTAAGAACACCACTTGTCAAATTTTCTGCTATATCAACTGTCTGAAAAAAGCAATAGCTCTTGATAGGAGAATATACAGAGACTCATAGCCAATCATTACTTGGAGCTCAGGGAATCCTGTGGAAGAGTGGGAGGAAGGACTGTAGGAGTCAGGTGGGTCAAAAATACAATAAAAACAGACTACAGATTCGACCAATCAGAACTCACGGGGTTCAATCAGGGAACAATCAGGGAACCTCTATAGGTCTGACTTATGTTCTCTGCATATATGTGATGGTTGTCTAATTTGGTGTTCTTGTGGGACTCCTAACAGTGGGAGCAGGGGTTATCTTGGACAGAACCCTTTCCTTCCTCCTATGCTGCTTTGTCCAGCTGTGGTGTGAGGGTATGTGCTAGTCTTATTGCAACTTATGATGCAATTCTGAAGAGAAATGGATGAAGAGTGGATCTAGGGACAAGAGGAGGCAATAATGGAGAGGAGGGAGAGGAAACTGCAATGAAGATGTAATAAATGAGAGAAGAAAAGATAAATTAAGAAAGAAAAATAGTCAATGCTAAAAACAAAATTTAAAAATAAAGAGAATGAATAAAATGATATATATAATCTTAACTTTTCAAATTAAATATATTTGTATGGCTGAATTTTCTGTAAACTCTCCAATGGAGAAACATACTTAAAAATGACTGAAACAAAAGCAGATATAAGAATTTAATTGATAAGCATTGAACAAACATTTTTCATGAAATCAAAGAAAGCATAAAAGAATCAGACTTTAAAGGGCACTATTTAGAAAAAAATTCATTTTAGGAATCCTAACTATTTGTTGTAAAACACTATCATATTGACATAAACATTTTATTATTTTATAATATATTAAATTATTGTTAAATTGTCAGTTTTGGTTTCTAATTCCTAAATTATCAATTGATGTAACTTACATCAATATAAAGCTTTGAAGCCATCAATGGTTTTAAGTATCACAAAAGTATCTGTAGAAATGAGCTACTCCTAACAAGAACTTAGCCAGAGATTCAGGCAAATAGAAAATCCTAAATATAATAACTTTGCCATCAGCTACCTTACATCCCTGAATCAAGTTGTATGTCATAGAAAGGTTATCAATAACTTGGGAATAATTGCATTATATATATACATATATACATATATATATATACATATATATACATACATATATATATTTCTATATATATATAGAAATCGTTTGCTACCTGAAAGATTTACTGGCATAAATGTCTGCTCTTTGGCAAGCCTAGCAGGGAAAGAAAAACCTGGACTGAATACTTCCACTGAGAAACACTGTGATTAGGGTCACCTTAACTTACCCTAGAGCTTGCCTCCACCCTTTGGCCTGCTACAAATGCTACACTTTCTTCTTACTCCTCATATTTCCAAAGTAAAGTCTTGGTGACTAGGCTTTTCCTAGATCCTGTGTCCTCGCGGACAATAGTGAAGGTCTCCTAAACCATAGGTACCTTGTGCAGAATCATATTATATTAATGCTGATGTATCCCCCATTTGAGATCTTAGTGAATAATTACCATGTGTCTCATACTGATAGTATTGTGAATTTAACTGAACTAGCTGATATCATTTCTACAGAAGTGTCCTGAAAAAAAATCTTCATTAAAATATATTGTGTTGTATGAAAAATAAATGAATTAAAAGGAAAGATAGAGCATTCTAATTCAGACTATATAGTTAAAAGTTGAGCTTATAAAGCTTTCTTCTTCCCTGGTCCCTTCCCTTCCTCTCATCTAACTGCCCAATCATTTTCTGCACTGGATTTAGTGTTCTTATTGAAAACTTCATTTACTTGTTTCTAAGGTATCAGTGATTATGCGAAACATCATCAAATTAACTAGTGCTTATAGACAAAGCATTACCGACGAAATGAACAATATTTATATAAAATGAAGTCACAGGGACATCCACTTATCTGCAATATAGCAAGATTAATCTGTCGTGTGAACATAAAATGTTTAGCTTTGGTTTTGCGTCAAACCTACCAAGGTTTCTGTACAAATCCCTTTTAGTCACCAACAAGTCACCTTGTAACAACAGTGTTTGCCAGAAATCTTCTTGTCATCAAAAACTCTTTGCCATATTTTAGACTTATAAAATAATTTTGAGCCTAAATTTTTTAAAACTAGTTTTCCCCCATTTGAATGACATTTTTGAGATCTCTCTAGCTGGAATATATATTATGGAAAGAACAACAGCTAACTTTGCAAGGCAGCCAGAGCTTTTGACAGATAGATGTTATGTTCCCGAGAAAAAGTCCTTCATGATGCATAAATTGGTCACACTAACCTCTCCTAGGGCTGAAAACACCATTATCTATTCCTAGAAATTTGACAGTTTCTACTGACTCTAATTGCAATGCCAGCTATATGATAGACAATCTTTGGCAGACACAATAACTTTTCATTTCAGGAGAACTTCATAGTACTATGTAATCTTTTTGAAGACATTTTCAGTGACAATTAGGGGCCCACATTTAGTACAAACTCAAATGTGTAATGTTATAAATCAAAGTAATCTAACTTTGTTAATAGCAGAACAAGCATACATGTGTGTAAGGGCAAAGAAATGACATGGCACATCCCTCTCAGCCTGATGGCTGCCAATTTGTTTTTGTGTTACAAAAATTGTAAAGCATATTTCAATGTTATATACTTAGAAATGTAAAAAAAAAAAAAAAAAAAAAAAAAGGTGCCCCTTAATCTCCTGTTCTCTTCCTATTTTCTCTTTCTCTTGCCCTTACCCTCTTCCCCCTCTCTCCCTATTCTCCTCCCCTCTCTCTCCACATGCTCATGACTGGCCTCTACTCCTCTATTCCCTCTTGCCTCTCTTCTCTACTCTCTCTGTATATATTCTCTCCCTCTCCCTTTCTCTGTCTCTACTCCTTCAATTCCCTGCCCATGCCCTAAAAAAAGAAATGTAGTAAATATAAATACACACAAACATATAAACATATATGTATATGTACTTATATGTATATAGTCTCTAGCAGGAAAAATTACACGGTCTGTGGATTTTGGACATATCTTAGTGGTAGTATGTTAAATTAAAATTGAAGAGGCACTGGGTTCAATCACCAGAACCCACTTATCCTTCACCATAAAAACAGAAAAATTGATGTAGTATGTAACATATAGAAGTAGTAGTGATCGTGTTTGAAAGACACTCAAGCATAATGTTATAAAAGAGTAAAAGCCCAGGCAGTGGTGGTGCACACCTTTAATACCAGCACTTGGGAGGCAGAGGCAGGCAGATTTCTGCGTTCGAGGCCAGCCTGGTCTACAGAGTGAGTTCTAAGACAGCCATGGCTATATGGAGAAACCCTGTCTCGAAAAAACAAACAAACAAACAAACAAACAAAAGAGTAAAAGATCCACAAGGCATAGAGACTTGTTTGACATGAATGCAGAATTATTATTATTGTTTGTTACATCAAACGCCCCTCATAATTATTTTTAAGAAGAAAATAACTATATGTAAAGGTTCATTTTGCATTAATCAATATTTAACACATTCTAGAAATCACAGTTATTTTCCATTGCTGTGATGTCATTGTGTCTACCATGACAAGAACAAATTTATTTGGTACTTACAGTTTTAGAGGGTTGAAATGGCCATGCCCATGAAGGTGAGGAGTATCGCATTAGTCAGGCAGGAATAGCCCTGCAATAGTAGCTGAGAACTCATGTCTTGAGACACAACCAAGAGGCAGAAAGAGCTGAGAAATGGCATGGACATTCGAAACTTTGAAGTTCACTTCCAGTAACAAAAGTCCACCAACAAGGAAGAGCATACTTCCTAAGCCTTCCCAAATGGTTTCACCAACTGGGGACTAAGTATTTAAATACATGAACCTATGGGAGCCATTCTCATTCAACCCCCCCCCACTTATCTTGCCAAATAAACTCTGATGAAAATCCAGTTACATACTGGGTGTGGACACAATTTAAAATGCTATATTCCTTCAGTAAAATAATTATTAGTTTCACTGTTACTAGCACCAGTTGGAGGTAACCTCAATGTCTATACAAGCTGCACTAACCATCTTAGAACTCTTAGAACATTTAGAAAGGTAACAAGATTGTGGGGTGTTCTGTTATTTTGTTGCTTTCAGAGTAGAACAAAGTAGAAAAAGGGTGAAAAATGAAAGTGTCTGGAGATAAACCCTAATAGTAGTGTACTTACCTCACTTGTACAAGGTCCAGGAGTTTTATCAGCAGATAAAATAGTCAACCTACTAATTAAATACACAAAAAAAAATATAAGTTGAATTGTAGTACTAGATTTTAAGCTGCATTACAACATTACAGGTACACCCATACAGATTTTGTTATTTAAAATGTCTGAGGTGAGCCAGTCCCACAACACCCAGAGGAAGCTCCACTCCCAGGTGCTCTGAAACTCTCAGGATCAGAGGTGAGGGGGACCCAACATCTGTCCCAACACAGTGAGTAACTGGGACCTCCCAGACGAGGCACACAGGAATGCCACCAGCAGAGGGGCTCGAGTTCTTTCAGGTCTCTCTGAGCTGGTGTCCTGAGTGGACCTTGGGCACAAGCTCTACAGCCAGTCCCACAACACCCAGAGGAAGCTGCTACACTCCAAGGTGCTCTAACAAGCCCAAGGTCACAGGATCCCAAAATCACAGGGTCACAGAGGCTGCCTGAGTCTGAGGAGTTCTGATACAACCAGGATCACAGGAAGGACTGACTCCAGTCAGAATTAGCAAGGGCAGGTAGCCCTAGAGATAACCAGATGGCAGGGGGCAAGCATAAAAAAATAAACAACACAAACCAAGGTCACTTGGCATCATCAGAACCCAATTCTCCCACAATAGCCAGTCCTGTACACACCATCACACCGGAAACGAAAGATTCAGATATAAAATCACTTATCATGATGATGATACAGGACCTTAAGAAAGACATAAATAGTACCCTTAAAGAAATACAGGAGAACACAGATAAAGAGCTAGAAGCTCTTAAAGAGAAACACAAAAATCCCTTAAAGAACTACAGGAAAACGCAATCAAACAGGTAAAGGAAATGAACAAAAACATCCACAATCTAAAACTGGAAATAGAAACAATAAAGAAATCAGAAAGAAGACAACCCTGGAGATACAGAACCTAGGAAAGAAATCAGGAGTCATAGATGCAAGCATCACCAACAGAATACAAGAGATAGAAGAGAGAATCTCAGGGGCAGAAGACACCATAGAAAAACATTCTTTGACACAACAGTCAAAGAAAATGCAAAAAGCAAAAAGCTCCTGATGCAAAACATCCAGGAAATTCAGGATGCAATGAGAAGACCAAACCTAAGGATAATAGGTATAGAAGAGAGGGAAGACTCCCAATGTAATGGGCCAGTAAATATCTTTAACAAAATTGTAGAAGAAAACTTCCCTAACTTAAAGAAAGAGATGTCCATGAACATACAAGAAGCCTACAGAACTCCA
>JADRCD010221060.1:0-17658 GCA_019843815.1 Montemys delectorum
TGTTGATACCATCCCGTCTCCAGGATTCTGAAGCTGAACAGGGTACATTTATGAGACATATTCCAGACCTTTTGAAAATCAGTTGCTACATTTGCTACATCACAAAAGTAGAAGTTGCTATGGCATCTTTCATTTTTAGTTTAGAAGTAATAATACATGGAGTCCATACATGTAGAACTTACTGTACATCATCTTTTGTATCTGGGCAATGGCTAGCACTTTGTTTTGAACATGAATGTCAGGAAGGTAGTGTTTCTTTACTAAAATCCAGGAAAGAGAATCAACCCCTATCTCTGGCTTAATGAGAACCATTTTGGAGGTTCAGAGAGCTTTTATTCTCCATTGACAAACAGTTTTGTAAAATATTTGTTGCTACTTTTTGGTTGTTGATGCAAAAGAAACATTTCAGGTCACAATGGGTCTGTCACACACTTTAGAAAAATTTCCATAGACTGTTAAATATTCCAGGGTATGTTTCTGTAAACACGTACAACAAAAAAAGCAATTCTGCTAAGGCCAAACAAATATTTTCCAATTTTCTGGCAGAAACAGTTTGTGGGCATCTGGGCATGCATTTATGAAATGTTTGTTTGTGTTTTTGAAAAATCCAGAATGTTCTTTGGGTCAGGAATGAAAGTTTGACCATAAACCTAGAGTTGAAAGGTTTTTTATGGCCATTTTGCCAAATAGCCATCTTGTAGGTAACAGCAGGGACAGGGATATTTGGAGGCAAGGACCACTGTGAGGGGAGATGCCTGGCCTTAGTAAGATAAAACCATATTCATGCCTAGAGGAAATCTTCCAAGAAGAAAAACATGTTCCCTCCAAGAATGACTTCACCTGGAAGTTTCCACAGTCTCTGCTCTTGACTTTGATTGACTAAGACATCATCACATGACCAAACAAAGCTGTGGAGGAAGAGAACAAGGGAGTTCTTGCTGTGGAAGATGGATCTGGGAGAGGCCTCATGGGCTTAACTAAGAGAGTAAATCCTAGGGTCTATCTGTCATGATCTTAGATTTCATGTTTAAGAATCTGGAACTTAAAAAATCATATAAAAAGCAGATGACATTTATATAAATATCTTCGTTTTCATAGGTTGGTGATGGGAAGAAGTTGGAATTAACTAAATGCTTCAAGAATAGAACAATGGTTAGACAAATTTTGAGTGTATTTATATGGTAAGAAATTATGCAACTAATAAAGAAGTTGTGAATAATGTTTTTAATCACATGAAAATATTCGTAACATGTTTACTGAAACAAGCCTGAGTCACATCGTGGGTGCCTTGTATACACTAACTCTCACAGACACATAGACACACAGACATACAGACACACATGCACATGCTCTTCAAGCATTTAAAAATTAATATAACCTAGCTGAAAGTAAATATATCAGTTATAAACACCTAAAAACATTTGTTTTTAGTTATTAATTATATGTATATATTATACTTGTATATGGATATGTTTATGTCTTTAGTTATTAATTCTGTGTATGTAGGACGTTGAATGTACATACATATGTGTGTGCTGGGCCCATACAGGCCAGCAGAGGGAACCGATTTACCTGGAGCTGGAATTACTGGTGGTTGTGGGCTACCTGATCTGGGTGCTGGAAAATTAGTTTAGATCCTTTGCAAGAGCAGCAAATGCCCTCAACCACTGAGCTGTCTCTTCAGCCCCTTAAAAACATTTTTAATATGTGTCATTTAATTTTGAATTTGAGATATGTAAAAGTTAGTCATTTCTGGATGTTTCCCTGTGTTTCTTTCTATCTGCTTGTTAAAGCACAACATGTGTCTTTGTTCAAGTAGAGATGAGACAGCCCAGCTCTTCCTTCTTCAGCTGCTTCTCCCAAGCATGGTTAGGGTAACATCACTATGTCCACTTAGGAATCTTGGACTCCTCGCACCCTGGCAGCCTCTTCAGAGCAGTTTGAGCTGCTGTGCATTAGACAGGCACCCACAGGCTCCTGGTGTATATGTCTGTGACAAAGACAAAAGGCAAAACTTCGAAGAGATGCTTTGCTGTGTATACGTGAAACTAATGCTCATCTGGGCTTTATAGATACTGCACACACATAGCCATACCCACATACAGACACACATACACACAATTTTAAAACTTAAATGTATTTTTAAAAAGTTTGTGAACTGTGATAGATACTGAAACTTCCCAAGATTAATGATTCTCAGACATGTTTTCCTACATATACGTGAAAGAGATTGCATACTGCTGTTTGTGATGAGAGGTGCTTTCTGAAGTAAATATTCTATTTTAAATTAATTTTTAATTAATCATTCCATTCATTTACATCTCAAATGATATCTCCCTTCCTGGCTACCTCTCCACCACCACCCCATCCACCCTCTCCCCTTACCCCTTTTCCTCTTTGAGGGGGCTCCCCTACCCACCCACCTACTCCCACCTCACCGCTCCAGGATTCTCCTAAGCTGGGGCATCAAACCTCCACAGGACCAAAGGCTTCCCCTCTCATTGATGTCAGACAAGACCATCCCCTGCTACATATATATCTGGAACCGTGGATCCCTCCCTGTACTCTCCTTGCTTGGTTGTCTAGTCCCTGGGAGCACTGGGTGGTCTGGCCAGCCAACATTGTTCTTCCTATGAGATTGGAGTCCCTCTCTGCTCCTTCAGTCCTTCTGCCAGCTCCCCCACTGGAGTCTCAGAGCTCAGCCTGATGGTTAGAACGAAGCATCTGCCTTGTTCAGGTGCTGGCAGAACCTCCCAGGGAAAAGCCACACCAGGTTCCTGTCAGCAGGCGCCTCTTGGCAATGGCAGCAGTGTCAGGGTTTATTCTTTAAGCATTGTGTTATATTAGGAACTCAATGAAGAACTGTGGGAAATTCTTCCTAGTGGGTTTTCCTTATGAGCCCTAGTTGACTGTAAGATTCCAGGCGAGAGATGAAGACTTGACTTTGGAGAGAGAATGGCCACACTGTTGAGTTCATTGCTCAACTGTGTCTCAGGCTCCTCGGGTGAAAGGGGTAAATAACTGTGACGAGCAGAACACAGTGCGGATGCTCCGCAGACGCTGGGATGCACAGGCCACCAGGCACAATAGACTTTAAAACCCCAAGCGAGACTGGAGATCGAGCAACTTTGTGAATGATTGAGGCTTCCTTTCAGTAGGAAGAGAGGATGTTATTGAATCTAAATGCCTCTAATACCATGACCTCAGGATAAATTAAGGAAAAATTGACAGAACAATGGAGTGAATAGACAAACAGACTGGAGTGATGGCACTAACTCACTTCTCTTAGCAGTTAATAGAATAAAACGGATGGGAAAAGACAGGGAGGTTCACAATGAGGGGGCAAGGTTAAGGAGCCTGACCTTGTGAGCCTGGTAGAGCCTTGCACATAAGTGAAACTGATATGATTCTCATGCACACATGGGACAGTTACTTAAACCAGACCATACTGTAAGTGAATACATGAGAGTGAGGCTCTCAGTCATTTTCAAGGATTTGAAACACTGTGAGAATAAAATCATGACTCAAACTGTTAAAACAAAAGGATCTAGAAATAATGTATGATTAAAAGTAAATCAAAATAGAAACAATAAAACTTTAACATTGGGTATGAATAGCCTACACACAGTTATAGGACATGTATAGAAAGTGCCTATTAGCAGGTTTATTGACCTAAGTAGATATATTGTAAAAGAAAAGAGAGAGAGTAAGAATTAATAGGTCTGCAACTAATCTCAAGAAGTTCTATGACAACACAGAGAACAGACAAGTTAGTAAAAATGTTCACTCTCCTAATGTGATTGTTATATGTTGAACATACACAGGGGTTACTGCACCGTGCCCTTCAAACATATAGAAATATTACAGGTCAACTAGTGTATACTATTTTTAAAAAAGATCAGGAGCCACATGCTTTAGTGCACTCTGCAACCCCAGGACATAGGCAGTGGATGCCGGAGCTCAAGGTCAGCCTCAGATACACTGTAGGTCCAAGGCCATCATGGGCTACAAGGGATCCAGTCTCTAACCAAACAACAAAACAACAACCAAAGTTAAAATGGTAAAGCAAAGGCATTATAGTGTGAACAAAACTATTGAAGTAGGCAATGGGAGCTGGAGAGACAGCTCACTGGTTAAGATGACTTGATGCTTTAGTAGTGGGCCCAGGTCTGATTCCCCTGACGTCCAGAATTCACACTAGACAGCTCCAACTACTTATCACATAATAGGGAGGACAAAAATGACTGAGAATGGTAAATATTTTCCCCAAACCTCTAAGACTGTGCAACCAAGTCAACAGCCCATCAGTGGTTAGCACCAGGACAGGACCGAGGCAGGACAGGACCGAGGCATGTGCTTCTCAGCACATAGGAAGAGGTGGATGGACAAAAACATCCCAGAAAAGTACAAAGCAGTGAAGTGTCCTAAAAAGAGACAGCCAGGGAATTCCATAACCGGAGGGAGAATGGGCCACAGGGATCCAGAACTGACCTGCAGAATAAGTTTTGAGTCCAAATAACCCCCTAGGCAGACAAGAGGAGAGTGAGTCTAATCTTCAGCAGCTTCACAAGAGAGAAGAGTGGCTGCCTCTGCTGATCTGATAGGGGTCATGGAATCTGGGCCACCTCTCCTGATCTGATGGGGCTCGGGGAATACAGACATCCAAATCGATAAGAACAGTATGAGAAAGGACCACTGATCTCGGAATGACAAATGGGAAAATTCTCAAAACCCAGGCAGCAAATGAACTGAGCAACATGCAGAAAGAATGATTTGTTGTGATCCAGTCACACTGTTCCAGAAATCCAAGCCTTCCTTGCTAGTGGGAAGTGTGACACAGAAGAAAAAAAAAACATTTCAAGAAACTAAGCATAAATTCTTAGTAAAATGTTGCTTCTATGCCTGCTATCTTTAAAACTGTTTGTAGACTAGGGTGGGGGGGACTTCTTATCATGATACAAAAAAAGATCTCTAGCAGACACAAATTGTTGAGCCACGGATTGTCAGTGTTCCTTTAGTGATCAAAAACACGAGTGACTCTTCTTGATCACCTTGCTATTCACTGTTATTATTATTTCTTTCTAGAAATTCCAGCCAATAGAGTAAATTGTGACAAAGACCTTAGGATTGCCATTGCTGGCAAATGATGTGTTGATTAGAGAATTGCCCAAGGTGAATGCATATAGTCACAGAATTAACTGTATGTTTGTATATCAGTACCAATTGTTATATTTCTAGGAGTAGAAGAGATATAGTATATTCTTCTCCCTGTTTAAGATTTTGTTTTATTGGGGGCACATGAAGTTCAAAAGAGGACACTGGATCTTTGGAGCTGTAGTTCCATCCCCTTGTGGGCTGCTCAGCTTGTTACGTGGGTCTGGGATCTGAACTCTGGTCTTCATGTATCCATAGCAAGCACTCTTAACCAGGGAGCCGCCCCTCCAGCCTGTTGGTGTAATATTTCCCAAAGCCAATGTAATTGATGAGATAGACTACATTTATCGATGGAATAAGCCAGTCATGTAGAAATAATAGCTAGAAATAAAAGCTCTATAATAAGCTAAGATTTCAAAGCTATGAAAGACATGTTAAGTGTGAAAATTTAGTGTCTATTTTAAAAACCAAAAGAGCCTTCTGCCTTCTACCATGCAGAAAAAAGTCAGCATTATTGCCTGAGTTCTTGATCTCAGAAACCTGAGAGGCCGAGTTAGGCGAGTCTCTTGAGCCAGGAGTTCAGGGCAGCCTGGGCAATGTAATGGTACTCTGTCTCTTTAAGCTGTCATTTTCAGTTGTTCAGAACCTGAGTATAAGAGGCAAATGCTAAGTCTGCTATCTAAGACTGTAAGAGAATAATGTGGGGAATGACCCTGGTGCAGAGAAGAGCTCACGAAGCCAAAGAGTCAGTACACAGCTTCTTAAAGAGAATCCAAGAAGAGAGCAAGGGGTGCCAGGCTTAGCTTACAAAGCACCTACAGTTACCAACCATCACTCAAGGATCCACATTTGATACAACCCAGCGTGCAGCAGGCAAGGAAAGAAATCCAATGCTGTTTTAGCTAAATTTCCAACTATGGAAAAGTGGGGCAAGTGGGTGGCTTCATTGACAAAGCACTTGCCTTGCAAGTGATAGGTCTTGAGTTTAGATCCCCAGGAACCAAATAAAAGCTAGGCAGGCATGGCAGCCACTCATAACCTCAGAGGCAGAGATAGGGTCTCGAAGGGTTCAGAGAATGACCCTTTATCCATAAATACAAGTGGGGAGTCATTGAGATTACCTAATATCTTCTTTTACTGTCTACATGACCATGTGCTAATTTGTACTATCAAATCTGACACATGAATGTCAACACACATATACAGGTAAATAAACACCACACACACACACACACACACACACACACACACACACACGCGCGCGCGCACATGTACATGCTCACGTGTGCATGTATACACACACAATAATAATAATAATAACAGTAGTAGTAGTAGTAGTAGTAGTAGTAGTAATAGTAATAGTAATAAAAGATTATTACACAGGAGAATGCTTCTACTTCCTAAATAATTGTCAGCACTTGCCATAAGTAGATGGATAATCACAGATGTCATTGGATAAAATCTGAGTGGGGTAAAATGAAAATATTAGTATAATTAATATTAGCTAAGGGAAAAATTCAAGATTTATGAAAGTATCCAAGATGACCCTGGAGCAACCAAAGTATACTGTTCAATAAAGCATTGTAGTTTGTGAAACTATAAAGAAAAGCAGGAGAAAACCCTGTGAATTGAGGTGGGAGTGACCTTGAAGATCCACCAATGGCTGTGGTCGAGGTGGGAGTGGGATGGTAGGGTAGAGGAAAAGCTGGTTCAGGTATAGTTCTCACCTAGTAGGGTTGGCTTGAAGTTCAGTGTAAGGACATTGTTAAGCAATCATAGGTTAGTTGTACAATAATCAAACTTCAAAATCACTGCATATATACTTTTCAGCTTTATTTCCCTGGTGGTAACACATATTTTAGGTAGGAGATGTGTGTTTTAAGCATTGAAAATTAAGCCAATCTGTATTTCAAAATTAGGTTAAATAGCTCCAGATACTTGTAAAATTTTGCACACTGAAAATGAAACATGATAAAATAAACTAAGCATTCTTCCCAGTAAGCTTTTTGTCAAAGGAATGTGACAAAGGCTGTGAGACGCTGCCACAAGATTGACTGGGAGCGAAAGAATTTGAGACATAGAAAATGATGGATATTTTATTTATGCGTGTTTAAAATGCTTCATGTTAAAACACCCTTTTCAACAAATTAACAGCAGTTAGAAAAAGCCTGAGTTGAGTAACAGCGTGCAGAGCTGGGCCACCGCAAACAACGGGAAAATGCAGTTTCCCACAGGTGCTTCAAACCCAGTGTGTGTGGGGGAGGACAGGGAAGGCAGCCGGTCCACCATTGGCTCTGCCTGTTTTCTCATCTCCTCTTGAGTTCGAATTCTTTCAACAGTCATGACATTTATGGTTATTTGCTTTACCCCCCCCCCAGCCAGTTAATGATTTGTGATTCTTTGGGGGTACTGGTGCTTTGATCTCTTTGTCTTCTACTTGCAAATAAGCAACCCCTTAGTTTTAACCACATACCACCCATGCCCCAGCCTCACCCCTGCACCACCCCCACCCCCAACCATGCCCCCTGCCCACACCCACCCTCTGGTTAGCCTAATGCAGAAATGTAAAATGCTTTATGGCTTGAAAAGGAAAATAATCCCAATGTGTTGCAAATTGTCAAGTGAGTTCTGGATAATTAAAGATTGTCCTGCAATATACAGGTTTTGTTGTTGTTGTTTTGTTTTTTTAAGGCATTTTATCCCTCCAAGGTTCAATGGCCTCTGAGAATGAGCTATTTTGTTGACAAATCCACCCTCTAAATTGTGCAGCACTAATGAGACCTCTGAGCACTACACTTTTACATTTTAATGTGGGTGGTGGTTAAAAAAAAGCCTCACTGAAACAAAATACTGAATATGATTGATGTTGATTTTAAAAGGTCTTTCACCTGTAGTGTGACATGAGCATTACTCTGAAAACATAATAATTAACGTGATTGAAAGACCACAGCTTTATCCAATGATCTTCTGAAATGCAAACCTCAGTTATTATCTAAAAACGAAAGAGAACTCACATTCCCCACCAGTTGTTCACATGTGGGCTCCTGATCCTGCACACCTGTGCAAGTGCCTGCCTCGAAGCACAGAATCCTTCCTTCTAGAATGCTCTGGAGATGTGCAGTCTGGAAGTTTCTTGCATCTGGAGTTTTTGATCTTAAGTATTAACTTGTGTGATACTTTCTGTACAGCATCAAGTTTCTGGTTCTCTTTAAAACTTCTATTATGCTTTCTTTCAGAATCTTTAAAGGTTTACTTTTATTTTATGTGTGTGTGTGTGTGTGTGTATGTGTGTGTATGTGTGTGAGTGTGTGTGTGTTGTGTTGTGCACCATATAGGTGCAATGCCCTAGGAGGCCAGAAGAGGGTGTCAGAACCTCTGGAACTGGAATTTTATGGCAGCTCCATTGTTAGCCACCATGTGGGAATGGGAACTGGTTTGGGTCCTCTGGAAGAGCAGCCAGTGCTCATAACTGCTGAGCCATCACTCCAGACCCCTTTCAAGACTTTTATAAATTGTTATGGATCATCTTTTCTCTTGAGGGAAATTTCCTTTTGATATACTTTCATCTTAGTCTTACCAATTCAACAGAACATCTTCAATAAAAATACTATGTGAAAAATTCTGAGAGAATGTTAAAACCAAGTGGGCTCCACTCTTTATGATGTTTTGCTCAGCATGAGCTTATAGACATGTTTGACATTGCTGGAGGGTCTACATGCTTCACAGAAACATAGTAGTCATCTGGATTAACATGGGATTAGTAGCCTTCTTTTCTGAGTGTTTTAAGTACATGTGCATGTGACCCACCTAGGGAACTTTACTGGTGCAGTTAATTGCAGAAGCCAGAACGAAATGCATTAACAACACTGGGGAAATAATAGCCTAGGCTCAGGTCTTTGACTAAGGCTTTCCATTTCTTCATTGATTGAAAAAATGTTGACTTAGAAGTAATAGAAGAGTTAGTTTAATACTTTTAATATGTCAGATGGCAAAGTGAGTCAGGAGTTTAATCAGAGCTGCTCAAGACTGGCTGCATTTGTCAGCAATTATTTATAATTAAGAGCCTCTTTCCATCAAAGGAAATAATGGATGAAGCACTGAGCAGAGTCCTTAAGAGACTTGTGAGAATGATCCAGGCTTGGTGTCCTATCCTTCCTCAGGACAGAAAGTGACAGAGAAATAAATGATCCTAAGAATGACAACCAAAGGGATGGCCCCAAGCTGACCCACCTCCATGTTTAAAATCGTTCTTTTGTATCTCACACCAGCTTTCTTTGAATGAATGTGTATCTTTCACTTAAAAACAAAAACAAACAAAACAAAACAAAAAAACCACTGTACTTTCTTTTTAAAATTTCAGGCATCAATGTGTAGCAGTCTCTGCGTAGTGTTTGTGTTATTTTTTATTTTTTTAGATGTTTTCTTTATTTACATTTCAAATTTTATCCCCTCTGAAAATCCCCCATCCCATCCCCCCTCTCCTTGTTCACTAACCCACCCGCTCCTGCTTCCCTGCCTGGCATTCCCCTACACTGGGGCATCAAGCCTTCAGGAGACCAAGGGCCTCTCCTCTCATTTATGCCTCACAAGGCCATCCCCTGCTACATATGCAGGTAGAGCCATGTGTTCTTATACAGACTGTGATGCGAACTTATCTAGAGTCATTATTTTGGTTTGGTAGTTAGGAAAAACTCCAGAGAAGCTAAAGCTGTTTGACATTTTCAGTGGACTTGAAGTAAACCTGGGAAGGCCACTGGCTCCCATGCTTCTGTGAGTTTATTCTGGAATTCTTCAGTAGTAAGTTTGGGGATGCTGGCATTCCAGGCTGTGATTCGTGCCCAGCTATTGCCTGCATTGAAGTTTGCCTTGGTCATTCATAAGCTGTGAAAAAATAGTAAAAGTTAAAAAATGTTGTGCAACTTGAAACAGAAATTCTGGATCCTGCCTTCTGGGTGCTGCCTTCTAGAACACTGGTTTCAGAGCTCATGAGGATCATGATCTAATGATGTAACCACCAGTTTAAACCCTTCACCACCTTCCTAGAGTTCCTATCACTATGTGGCCTTTCTTGTTCTTTAATGGAATGAGTTATCCCCTTGTTGGGAACTTTTGTGTTCATGCATTCAAAGATAAATGCACAGAGAAGTTTTCTTGATGGGGGTGAGGGCTATACCTATCTGTGGGTACAAATAAGGACATGTGTTTAGAATGCAGTTAAGAATTACGCTGGTTTAGGAATGTGGTGCTTGTAAGTTCTCCTCCAATATCTGTGAATTCATGAACCCTATATAGTTGGCTACACTTTCTGTACCTGGAATGATTTCCTCTTATATATGTATATACATATATGCATTTAACAACAATGAGTGAAAAAAAGAATCCATGAATTTGAAAGAGAGCAGAAAGGAGTATATGGAAGGAGGGAGACGGGAAATGATGTAATTACATTATAATATCAGAAGATTAAAGAAATACTTAAATCTCTATCTACATATGATGTGTGCACCATTCAATTCTTAAAAGCCCCTTCTAGCCTTTCTCTCCCCCTTCCTTTCATTACTTCCATAACCAAATACCTCAGCAATAAGAATCGGGGACCACAACCATGAAATGACCCAGGGGACAGACAGGTTAATTAAAATGAAGTATATTTAGGTCTAAAGTATGCTTGATGGGCTTGTTGCAGTAATTTTCAGCCCTATAAAAACACGCAATCCAGTTATATTTATAAGCTATGTGTCTAGATTGGGCAGATCTAGCACTGTACTAATTTATTCCCCAGTTAGATACCCATTCCAGGCAGAAATGCTTCAATTGTGGCAAGGTTGCCACTGGGAAAAGAATTGCCCTAATGCCTCTGCAGACAAAAATACTATCCAAAAAGGACAAACAGATTCAGGATAGTCGACTGCTAAACTCTGCCAATACAGGGTAAGCTAGTCCTTCATAATTCCTGCTACACTTAAGGGCTGTCAGATGGTTCTGGGCCAGAAGACAGAAGACAAACGCTCCAACGTTCTAAGAGATTAGGTGACTGTCCAGGCACTCAGCTAAACAAATTGTATAGTTTTGGAGGCTATGTCTTTGTGCTTCCTACATATTCAGGTAATATTTAACTCCTCGGATCTCGGATGGGGTTGAAGACTAGTTATAGTCTCATAATCAAACTTAAGTTGTTTAGCATTAAGGAATATGATCTAGATTTGTAAGGAGGTGTTTCAGATGAGAATAAAAATTAAAATCAACACAAGTCCGGCACATAATTGTAGACTCTTTAGGTTAGGATAGGTGGTAGAGTACTTTATCTAAATTTACAAATATGATGGACTGGATGTCAAGAATACATCATACTATATATATGACTACATAATTGTTATGGTTGTGTTCAATTTATATCTGAGAGAAAAGAGCCTTTTTATTGGACAAAAAAGGGGAAATGTTGTGGACTACCTTGATGCTGTTTGGATTCTGATGTTAATTTTGCTTCCTCAAGAGGGTCTGCCCCCATGACAAGCAGTCAAACACATACTAAGGTGATCTCAGGTGAACTTTTTCCCCATTTTAACTGGTCAAATAAAGGCTAGAGCCTATGATTGAGCAATGGAAGGCAAAGGTAAGATGGGAGGTCTTGGAGAGTGGGGGCAGGTAGGAGGAGTAGATGGAGAAGGAGAGAGGGCAGACAGGAGAGGAGGAGGAAATGAAGATGGAGCAGAACCATGTGGCCAGGAGAAACTACAAGTAGTAAAGGGTCTGACAGCTGGGGAAATATGTTAGGATAGTGCTATATCTGCCCAATCTAGGTATATAGCTTTTATTTGATCAGTTAAAATGGGGAAAAGGTTCACATGAAATCACTTGAGTATATGATAAACTGCTTGTTGAGGGGGGTGACCCCTCTTGAGGAAACAGAATTAACATCCCAACATGAACAGCATCAGGGTAGCCCATAACATAAGCCAATCAGATCACAATAGAGACAGCACCAGATTAGCCCACAACATAAGCCAATCAAATTAAATCTACAATTCTGATTTAAAGAAACTCATTTTTAGACTGAGTTTTGTTCCTGCCATTACTGAGCACAGTTGAGATGAACAATATAGATTAAGAGAGTCTCCATGAGCGAATGCCTTGTCATCGCTTTCCTGTAGACACCACGTACCTACCAGGAAAAATTCAAGGCATGAAGGTTTGATTTTGACTCAGGTGTCAAAGGTTTCAGTCCCTGGTCACTTGGCTTTGTTTCTGGGCCTTTAGAGGTACAAAACATCATGGGGGCAGGAAACAGAGTATGAACAAGGGGTCAGAAACTAGGTAGACCTTTCAAATCATGACCCTCCCTCAAGATCCACTTTCTCCACATTGGCCCTAGCTCCTAGAGCTTCCATAAACTCTAAGCTATACCAGTAGCCTGGGATCACATTTTATAGCCAAACCATAATTGATGATTTTTTTTTTTAATTTCTAAATTGTTGCTGGTACTAGTATTAAAATTTCTAGATAAATACTTTAAATTTAAAAAGGTAATAAATTTCCAACAGCAAAAATACATTCTAAAAATTTCACCCCTACATATATATACATATGTACACACACATACACACACAGACACACACACACACACATATACACACAAACACTATCTAATTACTTTAGAAAGGAATAAAATTTATAGAAACTATCTAACCCAAAAGTGGATTAGTCTTTGAAGAGACCCTTGCAAAGCAAATACAGGTCTGGTGAGATGGTTCAGTGGGTAGAGGCATGTGCAGCCAACCCCAAGAACCCTAGTGAGATCCTGAAAGGCATGTAATGATAGGAGAGAGCTAACTCCTGCATATTAGTTGGCTTCCACATGTGTCCTATGGTTCTCACACATGTACATACAAAGCAAACAAGGAAATACAATAAGAAAGAAGGAAAAATAAATGTAATATCTGCTTTAACCCTATGGATTAGAGAGGTGCAGAGTAAAGTGAGAGCTGGTTAAATTGAAACGAATGTCAACCTTTTAAGAAACTTTTTAGGGGTTAGAAACATGGCTTACTGGCGAAAGCTTTTCTACTCTTTCAGAGGACCTTACTTTGGTTCCCAGCACTCACACTGGGTGACTTATAGCTGCCCACAGCTCCAGCTCAGGGAATCTTCTGATGCCCCCTTATGGTGTCTGAAGGCACTGGTACACACTCACACCCCCACATAATCAATAAAAAAATTCCATGTAAGTAAAACCCATTTTGTTTGCTTTCTCTACTCCCTTGGTTCTTCCTTTGTTTCATGAGTAATCAAAAGATAGAGGTGTTCATCTTTGAATACCTACATTTCATTGAGAGTCAGGCCTCCAGACTGCTCATGAAGCAGAAATAATCTAGCTATTTCTGGGGTAAAATGCTTTCAGAGTAACATCATTTGCCCAGAAGCTGTTTCCAACCTAGTAAATCCTGAAATTAGGATCTAAAATTTCAGGAGGATTGACGGTTACATAGCTGTTAGACAGGAGTGCTGAGCAAAAAAGATGGGCAGATATAAAAAATGACTTATACCTTTTTAAAAATATGCCTGTGTACAACCATGACACATGGGTACAGATACCCTCAGAGGCCATAAGAGGACACCAGAGTCCCTGAAGCTGGACTTAACAGGCTGTTGTCAGCCTACTGATGTGGGCACTGGGCACTGAACCTGGGTCCTCTGGAAGAGCAGCAAGCACTATTAACTAGTTTCAGGTATGCCTACATTTGAGTACTTGCTCCAGTGTTTGAGCCAAAGTTGTGTCAAGAGTCCAGTGTGTGTGAGGGGGGAACAGGAAACAGAGACCTTACTGTGAGTCAGAGTTGTACTGTAAATGTGCTCAATTTAATGCTGGCTGAAGACACTTGTGAACTCTGCCCCCCTTGGAGGGAATTAAGGAACATGCAGCCCTTCTTCACAGGGTCCCTATGACAGATAAAGCTGGACACCACCAAAGTAGTTCACCCTGGGTAGCCAGTGACTTTATTAGGCTTACTTGCAGAGCATGGGTGGCAATTTATGGGTAGGAATGTGGGTGACCTCAAAGCAGCAGTATTGGAAGTTCTGCATCCAACATGGATGATGACCCTCTCATGGTAGTATAGATGGAGGCCTGCTCCTCCCATCCCTCCTCCCGGACCCTATGCTCTAGTCACTCCATGAGACCCAGGGCCACATGCAATTCAGGTAGGATTGCATACAGTTGGCCAGGATGGGTGGCTGGATACTCAGGTGAGGGAGGCTTCTATGAGCTGCCTAGTCCTTCTACTAGGGAATGTCAACAGTCAGCAAGCCCAGCTGTGGTGATCTTTGGCAAGGGAGCTCAGCTGAACTCTGTTACACAGCCCCCTTTGGATCAGGGGATGATCCTGTAAAACAGACACAACAAGCAAAATGTGATTCTTTATCCAAACAATCCATGATATAATGGCCTGGGGTGTCCCTGGGGTAGGGTAGTGAAAATGTGTCTGTTTTTCCAGTGACGGTCAAGAGACTTTGCAACCCGAAGCTCCTTCAGAGCTTTGTCTTAGGATGGCAGCCATTGCTGCTAGCTGCACTGTAGACATGTGAGTTAGCGTTGAGCTAGCTGCACTGTGGACATGTGGGTTAGTGTTGATTGTGTATTAAATGTCTCTCTTTCAGAGACTATCATCTTTAGTTTAAGACTAAAGATGGAATCTAGAAGAAATCCAGTAATGGGAAAGTGTTTAAAAATCATAATTCCAGTTGGGCAGTCCTTCTGTAATGTTCTGGGATATCATAGTTTCTGCCGTCCACTTCACACAATCTGACATCACCTGGGAGGAGGGAATGCTCAACTGAAGAACTGCCTACATCAATTGGCCTGCCATAGGTCTGTGAGACCTTTCTGCTAACTGATGTAAGACTGCCCAGGATTCTGTGAGTGAGACTATCCCTGGGCAAGTGGGAGCAGGCTGTTTATAAAGGCTAGCTGAGCAAGTCACTAAACAGAGTTTCTCCATGTGGTCTGCATTGAGTCCTTGCCTTGAGTCCCTGCTTCAGTTTCCCTCAGTGATAGACTGTAAATTGTAAGATGAAATAACGGCTTTCTTCCTCATTGGTCTGTCTGTCTGTCTGTCTGGCTGGCTGGCTGTCTACAATAGAAAGCCTCCTAGACTGGCTCTCCTGCTTGCTTTTGGTTAGTTATTCTGAATGGTGTTTTGAAAGACTTACAAAACTTGGATGCCTACAATGAGTAGTACTTCAATGTGGCTTGGATGGCCATGGTCACGGTCTAGAGGGCTACTTAGAAAAATCTGACTTTTCTTTACTCTGCCCTTGAGTGGTTAGCCTATAACCGAGCATGCCTGTGGGTCACATGACTAAGCGGTGTCCCTTTGGTTCTTCTATTCCTAACATACTCGGTGTCACATGAAAAATTCTATAGCCAAAGACACAGCCACTGACGGCTATGTTCACCATCTGTGCTGTGTTTGTTTGTTTATGTTTGTTCTGTCAGCTTGACTCAAGCTAAGCTCATCTCAAAAGAGGGACCCTCGGTTGAGAAAACGAACCCCCAACATTAACAGGCCTGTAGGCAAGTTCCTTGGACACTTTCTTGGCTGACGACTGGTGCTGGAGGGTCCAGCCTGTTGTGAGATGTGTCACTGGGGAGGAGAGAATGCTCAGCTGAAGAACTGCCCACACCTACCAGGCAGGTGGGCCTGGGTTGTATGAGAAGGCAAGTTGATGGAGCCATGGAAGAGAATTTAGACATCAGGCCTCTTCCATGGTCTCTGCCTCAGTCAGCAGGCCGCTTCCATGGTCTCTGCTTCAGTTCCTGCCTTGATTTCCTGCCCTGACTTCTCTTCAGGAGGGAGTATGGTTTGGACATGTAAGCTGCCATCACCCTCTCTGCTCCAGGCTGCTTTTGGTCTTGACGATTGCACAGCAGCAGAGAGTACACTGGGCTGTCACCTTGCCTCAGCTCCCTGTGTGTGTAATTTATGTACTTGTGGTTGGTGCTCGGCAGTCTGTTTTCATGTGTCATCATGGAAGTTATTTCATGTGTGGGCAACACAGAAAGGGAAAACCGTGAAGGAGAAGTGGGAATCCAAAAACATATAGAGGAGCTAGTTATTTAGGTTAGGCCCCGAGTATTGCTGATGAGGCAATTGTGTCATTACTTGTGTAGATCCTAAAAATACTGTAGATTTCCCTTAGACCGAGATGTGAACTTAACAAAGAAGTGTAACCTGAGTCCTTAAATTTCACATGTTCAAACTAAGCCTGAGGAGCTTTCCTATACTTTTTAAACTATAGATTTCTATATTCTATTCTATGTTTATGAGTATGTTGCCTGCATTGATGCGTGGGTGCTATGGGTGTGTTTGATGCCCTCAGAAGTCAGAAGAGAGTTCTAGTGTCCTGTAACTGGATTCAGGGATGGTTGTGAGCCACCATGTGCATTCTGGGATGGGATTGGCTGTCATGTGCATGCTGGGACCTGAACTCAGGGCCTCTGCTACAGTGATTCTACCCTCTGAGCCATCTCTGTAGCTCCAGCTTTCACAAAATCTTCTCTAGATTGGTAAATAACAAAGCACCATTCGTTTTCTTCATCGCCAAAGGGCAGGCATCAGTGTCAACCTTCTGCTGTGGCTCACACAAGCACAGTAATTTCTTATATGTGTGCAGTTCTGTGTATCTCCCACAGACTGTGGCAGTAGGTGTTGGAATTTGAGAAACTGAAAGTAAAATTTATATAAATTTGTCATTAGAAACCATGCCTTGCTTTGAATGAGAGTGGGTGTGGATTGCAGAGCAAGTCACACAGACTCATGGGAGTCACACAGACTCATGGGAGTGCATCTTCATGGCAGACACTTAGCTGCTCACAGTTGGGCTGCAAAGTTGCTCAGGCTGTGTCTACTAGGCAACATTTCTGGTGGAATTTTAGGTGTATCGACTGAATCACAGACCGTACGTGAGCACTGACTGTGTGCAAACAGAGTCTCAGATATGTACTTGCTCTAGGTTAGCTGAGGCTACCCCTAAAGTTCAGTATTCCTTATTATTTCCAGTGGTGCCTTGTAAACCTCTCAGGGACAAGGTGTACATAACAGATATTGAACACTTGTGGGCATTTCATAGTCACTTCATGTGTATTGACTCTGAATTCAGCTCGCAAAGAAAATCCAGGACGCCTCATTTTCAGGACTTTATGGTTCTGTAATCTGAGCAGTGAAACAGTTGAACTGGAGAATTAAGAGGCACAGGCAGAACTTTTATCTAGACCATGGTTTTCTACTGTGTACATCTAATAGTGTATTACTGCTTAAACAACCTGAATTTTAAAGAAAACATATAAATATAATTTCCCTCTGAAGGTAAAAAGGCTAAAAATATATTTCTTTTTAGACTTACTGTTTTTCTTCTTCTCTTTCTCCTCCATTTCCTCCTCCTCCTCCCCCTCCTCCTCCTCCTCCTCCTTCTCCTCCTCCTCCTCCTCCTCCTCTTCTTCTTCTTCCT
>JADRCD010221064.1:0-24762 GCA_019843815.1 Montemys delectorum
TTTGATTATTTTTTAGTGGGTTGATTTTGTTTTGTTTGAAAAAAATGAACATGAAGTTTGGTGATGTGTGAGGTGGATAGGATCTTAAACAGAAAGAATATGATGAAATATATAAACACTTTCAACTTTAAAAATCATATTTACAAAAGGAAATATGGGAGTTTTGGGGATGTAGTTCAGTGGAGGAGGACTTGGTTCAAGTCCTATGGACTATGTTCAAGGCACTCAATCACCCTCAAATATCACAAAATGAGCAAACAAAATAACAAATAAAAATATAGGGAGGTGTTGATATTTATGTCAAAACTCTTGAATACTGTTTCTATGGAAGGCAATATATGTCAGTGTCTGCAAAAGTAGATAAACAAATTAAATCCTGTTCACATGAGTCTAGAGATTACTTTGATATTCTTCATACAGTATTTTTGGAAAATAAAGCCATTTATCTTTTTTTTTTAAAGAAAAAGAAAACATATTATCTTCTGTTTCAGATGCAAATATAATTTTCCAGGACTTTCATATACTTAGAAATTATTTTACATGTGTGCATAATGCATCCTTGTAAACTCAGAGCATAAAACTTGTTCTTTTTGCTTTGATAAAATACCTATGAATTATTTAAATATCTATAAATATAAAAGGGTAGGTAAGCAATTGTATTTATATTTAGATCAAAATAATGAATGAAATTCAGTTTGTGATCTTGTATACAAGACTCACCAACTTCCTATGCATGGTGCTATCCCACAATGAAGTATATTGCACTTTTTTTGTATGTTACCTTAATGTGAAATATATTTAAGGATATTATGAATAAATAGTTTACCAATGTATTCTTGCTTTTATCTTTCTTTTTATTTAAATAAGTACATGATTTTAACTAGAATATTAATGTTAGACTCATTTCTCTGATATGTTGACAAGAAAATATTTGCAACATACACCAACAATGCAATATAAATTTTTGATTACAACAAAATGTTAAATTATTCACCTCATTAGAAGTGCTATGCTTATTTCTTATAATATGCATGTTTATGTTTCAATCAAATGTTTGCATTCAAACTATGCAAACATTTTCATTACTTTTTAAAACTAAGGGACCAAGTACTTTCAACAATGTCCATACACCATGCTCTGCTTTATTAATTTTTATTGTATCCTCTTATAGGTTCAAATTTTCTAAGACAAAATGAAAAATAATGAAGATAGTTCTTAGTTGAAAAATTTCAGAAATGTTTCTTTTCTCCAGTGCAATAGATTTGAAGGGAACTTAATGTCTTCCTAATGTAAAGTCAATCATAGTTACTAAAGGTTAAATAATCTTTATCTTCTATCTTTAATGAGATATACTTGACAAATTTCTTGTTTTTATGGATGATACAATATGATGGTTTGGCTATTTAAATAGCATGATATTATTGCCAAAATTAAGTCAATTATCATAGTCACCAATTTATACTATTACTGTTACAGAGACATGCACTCTGAGACCAATGGAGCCTTTTTGACTCATGATGAGTTTGACTTTTGTCTCAAAGGTCCCTGAGAATTAGGAGGCCATCAAAGTCATGAAAATCAGTGGCTTTCATATTTTTATCTCAGATTTACAAAATGAAAATCATGGATGACAGTGTGATTTTTAAATAGGAAATTATTATAGATTCATAAATGGGACCTCAAGAAGGGAAAGCAAGAGAGGAGGTGAAATACAGAGAGACAGAGAGAAACAGAGACAAAACAAAAAGAGGCAAAGGGAAGCTCTGAGAAAGAAAAGTCCCTAGAGACCTGCTCCTAATCTGAGGGAATCTAAAGGATTTATGAGAAAAATGGGTGAGGTATGAGGAAAGACATGAGCTAATGAGTTTAGCAGGGCCATCTGCAAGGTTTCCAGCTGTTTCCTCTTCTTTTCAGTTGTATATAGCATCCAAGTGTAGGAGGAGATGCTCACTAACAAGGGAACTGGAACCCAAACTCTTTCCTGGCATCCTGTCCCTCAGCAAGGACATTCTTGATATGGCTGCTTTGTAGTTCTGACCCCATTTGACCAGTTTCTACCTCCTGTTGTCATCACCATTGTTCATGTCCATTCATTTAAGATAGTCTTTCTGGGCAAATTTCAAATATAAAATACACTACTACATATAGTAATGTAAGGTTTTATTTACATTCATACAATTTGAAGCATGCAAAACACAAATTTTTTTGTCATGAACTTGAGAATATATTACATAGTTATCCAGCAGCTAATGGTTTTTGATAGAAAATGTATATAGTCACTTCCATTGTAATACATAAAATATGCATATTGCAATCATCAATGATTGTTGATTAATTATCACTTTACAGTTACTACTGAACTGATAACTAATTTCTATTTTAGTACTGTATAAATAAAATATAGTTGACTACAGAGGATTGAGCTAGCTTAATATAGGTATTATTGCAGAGACTGAAGGATACTACAAATTCATAATATCTATTAAAATGAGATTTTAAAGTATGATATCTATTTTATTGCTTCATGATTTTGGTTTTGTTGTTACTATTGTTGTTCTGAGACATCTCTTACAACCATGGTTTCACTGACCACAAATCCTGTCTCAAAGTGACCTTGAAATTTTGATTCTCATGTCTCCATATTCTGAGTGATGAATTGCAGCTTTGTTTCACTATACCTGCCTATGACATCTTTTAATATCACTTATATATACTGAAAAAATAAAAGCTATACTCTACAATAATATATAGCTCAGAATAGAGTGGGGAAATATTTTCTGTAATTAGTTCAATTCAAAAAAAGATACTTGTGTTTTAATGGACTATTGAAGTATAAATTAAAGGTAGATATTCAAATAGCTACATAAAATCTGCATTGACAGATAATCACATTTTCTTGAGTGAAATTTCAACTAAAACTCTAGAATATGAAATCTTTCTGGTTATAATAAGAGAGGTTAACAATTCAATATAATGAATTTCAGCTTTTGAAATGACATTTTCAATTTCCATTAAGCTTGATAAGATAAACCTATTATATGAGTCCTAACAAGAAAAATTATCTATCATAAGAAAATCTTTTAAGGCTTTATTTAAGCAAGTGCTTCATAAGAATTCCACTTGAGCTAGTCACTTGTGAAAATCAAATTGATCTTTTAATACATTGAATTTTTTTCATTTTATGTTCTAAAATTTAATAGTTCATGTGAGTCAATAATGATTTTTGAAAGAAGTATTATAACCAGAGATTTGTAAGATTAGCTAAATGTTAGTTTATTAGTTTTCCTCAGTGAAATGTGATGTTTAACATATAAAAATAAAATACATTCATACATGTGAATATTACATGTGTGTCTACATATTACTATGTGTTGGATATATCTATAAAGAAATAAGAAATCTTTTATCAGACTTAAGAGGTGGTTTCACTGTTAAAGGCTAACTCATGATGAAAACTCTAAGAAATCATAAATTCAATTTTTAGGCAATTTTACTATTTTCTGAAAGCTTTCATAATGTAGAAATTTGTCATATTTAAAGACTATCAGAATCCACAGAAAAATAGGGAACTATGTAAAAGAGCTCATGCAATGATACCCAGAGAATCAAGGTGCTAATGAAGAAGAATCTGACTTAAATCATCTTAGTTCTGAATTTATGTGAGTAAGAAACCTCTAAAAACTATAACTCTGGCACAATATTCACTGCATGACACAGAGAAGATAGTTACAAAGCTTCTATACATACTATTCTTTAGTCTTAAGCTCTCCAAAAATGTATGTCTTTATAAAAAGGGTCCATAATGGTATAGATACAAGGAATTCAATTGTGGACATGAATAACCTTACTATAGTTACAGAGAACAAACATATTCATTAAACACATCCAAGAGAGGAAGATATCCACAAACAGGGTAAGACTATATCTGTGTTCCTCAACAGGTGAAAACTAACACCTGAGAATAACAGCTGCCAAAGGGAAACAGGGAAGGTAGTAACTGACAATGATCCAAAAGAAGTGTGTTGTTGCTGCTGTTGGATGTGTACCAAAAGCCTAGGCAACCAATCCAAAATTAGACAAACAAGACAACAACAAACTACCTTCTGAACAGCACAGGAAACCATCAGCAATAGTGTCAGTAGACAGTTATCGTCTATGTGGCATAACTTCAATTAAGCTCTTTTAAGTGTGTGTGTGTTTGTGTGTGTGTGTGTGTGTGTGTGTGTGTGTGTGTGTGTGTGTCTATCTTATCAGGCTTCCATATGGATGCTTTTACACATCAACTTTTCCTCTTCCTAGTCCTTCTCAACTACTCTTCATAGAGCCTGCCATTCCCTCTCATTCTTAAGATAATAGTTTCTTTTTCTTTCACTGTCTTTTATTATTATTGTTGTTGTTAATGTTTACATATATATGTATGTGTATGTGCATATATATATGACATGTATGCACAAATATGTGTGATTATTGCATGCTGAGGCCTTTTTTGTTGCTGTTTTGTATATTGTTTCAAGGTTGAGCATTCTGCATTGAACAACCGTAACAGGTATCATCCATGGAAAAGGACTCCTTCTCTCAGCAGTCATGAGATACCTGTAGTTCTTTGCCTAGTGATGAGTCCCAGTGATTTATTTCCCCTTCCATATTGACAATTTCATTGATAGCACCATTGTAAAAAGGCTGAGTCCCTATAAGATTAGGGAGATATCTAGGAGACAGAGGCAAAAATAGCAGTTTAATGCTGCTTTGTTACATCTTACAACTCACAGAAGTTATGGAAAAAGAAATTAGTCATTCTGAAATGTTCTATTGTGAGACTCAGAGGGAGAGGAACATTTAAAGTGATTACAAGGAAGAGTGGGAGAAATTAAACTCATGCACTGAACTATGAGGACTTGAACTCTTAAAAACAAGTAAACCATTTCATAGTTTTCAATTGAACAGCACAGAGTGTACATTTCAAAGTGTCCTGTGGCATATTCAGGGAGACATAGGCCAATGTGAAGACTACTAAATTTATGTAAATAAATTATAAAGTCTCACTTCTAGATGACAACATAGTGGTTAGAAGTTCAAGTGCTTTCAAGAAATATTCCCTGTTATAGAAATATAGGTTAGTAGATAAAGCAATGAACTCAATGTGATACCAAGATTATAAACATGAAATTTCATTAAACTGAAGAGGATACATTTAAACATTGAAAAGATTGTAAGGAAAAGTTCAGGAGCTAGGTTAGAATGGAACAGAAAAGTTTGTATATATTCATCATGTTAAATAACCAAAGCAGATGGACAAAGTATAACACCATAAAATAAACAATGTTGCTACATTTATACTAAATAGTAGTTAATGGAAAATATATATGATAAAATAATCCATGAGTCTTGTGTGGGAAAATAATTCTGCCTGCTATGATCTTACTACCACCCTTCACTCTTAGTTGGATAACGCTTTGAGTGTTTTATCTTGGGAGCAAGCCTATTTTGAGTCTCTTAGAAGCTGTAGATTGCCTATAGCTATTCATTTATGGATAGAGCCTTGTGAAATTTTCTGTGTATGCTGACATGTCAATTAGTACTATCATTGTCCATATCTTGTTTAAACAAACTTATTGTTATATTTCATGTATATAGCTTCCCTGTCATATGTATCTAGAAGATACTCTCTTGCAGCAGACATCCTGATCTTCTTTCTCTTACCATGTTTCTGTTATATGTGTGTATTATATAGTATGTACATATATGATAAACTCATATATATACACATATATATAATTTTGCTGTATTTTATACTTCAATAATATAGTATATTAGGGTAGTATATGAGATATATATATTAGTATATACAAAACAACTGTTTTATGTAAAGGTATTCAAATAGGAAACTAAAAAGCCATATTTATATCTCAATTCATAGATAATATGATATTATACATAAAGCCTCAGCGATACCATCAGCAATTTTTTGTAAAGAATTAATGCTTTCAGAAGCATGGCAGGGTAAAAAATCAACTCAAAAATTAATCTTTCTATCTACCAGTACAAGAATACTGAAGATAAAGATGTTAGAAACACTCCCATACATAATAGTCTCAGTGGAAATAAATATCTAGGGATATATCAAACCAAAGAGGGGAATGACCTTTAAAATGAAAAATTAAAATTTCTGACAAAAAATAAAGACAATAGAAAATGGAAAGACTTTCTATGCTCATGGATTTATAGAATTAATAGTGTGAAAATGAACAGCCTACCAAAAGCAATTTACATGTTCAATAAAAAGTCTACATGATATTTTTTATAGAAATTGCAAACTCTTTCAAACTGAGACTAATTATTCTGTTGTATGTCTTATAAATGTAGTAGGATTTTGATCTCAAAAACACATCTTAATCTAAGGGTTTAATTTTCTTGATAGACAATTTTTTTAAGTAAATGAAATTTTACATTATAATCTCCCAGCTGTGATACTATCTGTATTTTTCTAATGCACAATTTTACAATATTTAAAGTCTTAATTCCAGAGTATGCAGATTTTTCTAAGATATGGAAACATAAAATCATCACACGCAAGAATTTTGAGGGTACATTTAAACAGAACTGTCGTTCTGATTCTGAATCTAACATCTCAGAAACAACAAGAAAAATAGCTTAAAAATATATAGAGAAAATGAATTTACTTGCAGTATTAGCAACAAGAGTCCTTTTAGTCAGTCAATATTTCCTATAGAAACATTGTGAAGTATAGAACTGAACAAAAGCTAGGAAATGTGTGTGTGTATGTGTGTGTGTGTGTGTGTTTGTGTGTGTGTATAAATATATACGGTATATATATATATATACATACAGTGTATGTACAGTGTATATATATGTGTGTGTGTGTATATATATATATATATATATATATATATATATATATATATGAGTTGAGTTGAGCTTATATATAAGTTCCAAGTGTCATAGATCTTGCTTGTGGAGTCCTGTATTGCACTCTATTGTTTTAGGGACCAGAGCTTAAGGTATCACAAAGAAAAGGCTATCTCTGTTCTCAATATATTGTTTCATATTATGCTGGAATTGAAAAAAAATATAATGGAGAAAGTCCTCATCTCAATGACCTCTTTTTTATTTCATTTTCCACTTGTAACTCTGACACTCAAGGATTTCCTCATACTTATTATCAACTAAACATATGTTTATTGATAAAATTAATATAAAAAGATTATCAATAATTTCCCTTGAACCTTCTCTTTTTCTGATATGTGTGCTAGTTGAAAAATGTATCATCCCAAAGTAAAAGCTGTTAGTTTTAATTGATTTTCTATGTAGTGACTTGAAATAGAATGTCTTCCAGAAGTTCAGATATTTTAACACTTGGTCTCCAGTTGGTGATGCTATTAGTAAAATTTAAGAGGAGTCACATTAGTGGAGGTGGGCTAACACTGAATATGGGCTGTGAAGTTAAAAGTCTTGAGCTAGTTTCAGTCTACTCTCATTGCTTTGAGTTTGTTGTTGAAACTATGAGAACTCAGCTTCCTGTTCTGGCTGCCAGCCTTCCTCACTGGGATGGAAATGTAGCCCTCTGGAATCGTAGGCTCAGGAAACCTGTCTTTTTGTAAGTTGTCTTGGTCAGAGCATTTATCAGAGAAGCAGAAATTTAACCAATATAATCTACTTATGATTTAGCATTGATAAGTAACAATACCATGATAAAATATTCTGTATGTTGGTCAGGATGAAAGTAATTATTATGTTGAAGAAAAATCCCTAAAATAGATTTGCTAAAAACTGCATGTGAGGTGTTCAAAGCAAGAAACTCATATATATATATGAGTATATACATATATACATATATATATATATGAATATATAAAATTCCTACCACAAACTTCTGTAAATAATTTTCTAGGTAAACTTATTGTAAACAGCTTTGATTTAGCTAACCTTCATATATACTTAAACACACATACCCAAATATCAGTAAAAGATGACATTTATAGAACATGATAAAAATATTATTCATTGGTGATAAAACTATACATATATAATTTAACAGCCAATAAAGAATCATTTGTAAATTTTGCTGAGGATTTTAATCTACTTATGTATATTGTCCATGGATGATTGTGATCAATGACAAGGAGCAATAAAAAAATAGCAACACATCCTTTTAATTATAATTTCAATCTAATAGTTGCAAAAAAGAGTACGGTATCAACTATGTGCACATCTACTTGACATTTAAACTCATGAAAGATAATTAAGCAGTTCTGTTTTGCCTTAAGAGATTTGAAGATGTTATTCTGTCTCTTGGAGAACAGTCAGTACAAGTTTTTCCTTCCACAGTGGAAATTTACTAGGATGTCGCCATAGATGGTTTATTTAGACACTTTTCCAGCTTGAAAATCTGAATTCCAGCTATATTCTGAGCAAATTATTATGTGAAGACACCGAGTCTTTATAAATAAATAAATAAATAAATAAGTATCATTGTCTTAATAGTCCCAGCATCAAGTTATCTATGAACTATTGATTAAGAGTCTTTCTGAGTCATGAAACGAAGATTCTCTAATAATCTTTGTTTATTAGAGCTGTGAGTTTAAGTAAGCAAACAAATCTTTGATATTAATAGGCTGAATATAAAAAGCACACTAACATGTGATAAACTATATTTAGTGTATGTGTTGTAGGGAAAGGAAAAATTAAATTTCAATAACTAAGCATTTCTTGAAAAAAATCTGTCAACAATATAATACATGCTCTAAGTACTTATGTGTACATTGAAAATCTATCTATACAATGTAAATGATTGACTACTTTTTGTCCTTATGCATTGTGTTTATCTGGTCCTTTTCACATATCTCCACTGAACAGAAGTATTAGTTAAATGGAAAGGTTTAATGAATCCTCATTTGCATGTCTGGAAGGTATCTCTACAGCAGCTGGAGAACCTCATTTCTGTAGCCTAGACCTGAAGCATATAAAGATGTTGTCAGTACTGTCCAGTTGAAAAAATAGAGGTCTTAATTTATATCAAGTCCTATTTTTAAACATACTTTTAAAGCTTGGGGTAAAAAAGCTCAGCTCTATTGAAAGTATTGTTTATATTTATGTCATACACAAAATACAACCAAATACTTGAAAAGTCTCACTAAAGATTATATTCATTGGACTTGGATATTTGTGTAAGACTGTACTTGGGAAAGCAAAACAGAATTTTCAGAATAGCATAGGCTATATAGTGAGCTTAAAGCGATCTTGAGCTACACTCTAAGAGCCAGTTTTAAGTTTAGACTTCTTCAAAAGTTCATTTACGTGTATGTATTTGTGTGAGCATGTGCCACACATGTGAATGGGTGCCTATAGAAGACAGAAGAAGACATTGGTTAGATCCAGAGCTACTTATTGTAGGTCCTAAAAATTGAATTTGGGTCTCTCTCTCTCCTCTCCCCCTGTTCACCAACCCACCCTCTCTCTCTTCCTGGCCCTGGCATTCCCCTACACTGCGGCATAGAATCTTCACAGGATCAAGGGCCTCTCTTCCCATTGATGACAGACTAGACCATCTTCTGCTATACATATGCTGCTGGAGCCATGACTCTCACCATGTGTACTCCTTGGTTGGTGGTTTAGTCCCTGGGAGCTCTGAGGGTACTAGTTAGTTCATATTGTTGTTCATCCCAAGGGGCTGCAAACCCTTTAGCTCCTTGGTCCTTTCTCTAACCCCTTCATTTGGGACCCTGTACTCAGTCCAATGGATGGCTGTGAGCCTCTACTTCTGTATTAGTAAGGCACTGTCAGAGCCTCTCAGGAAACAGCTATATCAGGCTCCTGTCAGCCAGCACTTGCTGGCATCTATAATAGTGTCTGGATTTGGTGACTGAATATGGGTATGAAAAACATTTTTAAAAATCATTTAGAAAGAAATTAAAACAAAACACACTGCATCTTCTATTTTGATCTCACATTATATAAAATGTAAATCAGTTTTTAAAAGGACTTTTTATTCGTATATATGTCAGTGTACAACAGTTAAGCAGTGCCTTTAGGGTCCAGAAGTGGAAGTGGAGTTACAGTTGTTAGTCACTGTGTAGGTAATGAGAATAAAACCTGGTTCCTCTGGTAGAAGAGCCACTGAGAAATCTTTCTAGGTTCCATAAACTAGTTATATTTTAATAAATATAAATGTTATGCCAGTTTAAACTACTATTTGTGTGGTTGCTATACTTTTGAGAATGATTGCAATTTACAGTAGCATGTGATTATGTTTAGAACTTTAGGGACAGCAAATATTACATTTGCGGATGAAAAGATGCTTTTCCCAATTTCTCATAGTGATCTTGTATTTTGTGCTTCTAAATTGAATAATGTAATAGAACACTAATGATGATTTTTACTTCATACTAATTCTGTTTCGAAAATTCCAGACAATAAAAATCTCTTCATGTATATTATCTCAACTTTTGAGACTTGCATCCTGTGTATCCTCTTTTAATGTAAATCTAATAGATGTAAGGATAGTAAGATCACACCTAATATCAACTTAAAACTGTCCTGTGTGTGCATTTTCTTCAGTTTAGTTCAGCGAGCTTATTGGCTAAGTTGACAAAGTGTGGTCAAGGATATATTGTAACATTTCCTTGGTCACAGGGAGAGTCATTAGGTTATGAACATCTCTTACCTTCAACTTGAGGCCTGCAAAATAGTTAGTTTCTATTTCAGTTTCTGTTTATCCAAACACAGGCTTGAACAATTATACACGAGTATCCTATTGTGGTAACTTGTATAGAATATTTAGACTGAGGATAAAACAATTTTTTCTATTTCTCAAAGGTTAGGTTTTCTGAATAAGTCATAATCCAAAGCTATAGCTGGCAGAAGGACTGGAGGAGTAGAGGGGGATTGCAACCCCATTGGAAGAACAACATAGACTGGCATGACCCACCAACCAAGGAATGTACCTGGAGGAATCCATGACTCCAGATACATATATAGCAAAGGATGACATTGCCTGACAGCAGTGGGAGGGGAGGCTCTTGGTCTCAGGAAGGTTTCATGCCCCAGAGTAGGGGGATGCTGTAGTGGTGGGGCAGGAGAGTGTGGGTGGGTGGGTGAGCACTCTCATACGGGTAAAGGGGAGAGGGAGGGCAGATGTGCGATGGGGGTTGGTGGAGGGGTAACCAGGAAGTGGGATATCATTTAAGATGTAAATGTATGAAATGATTAGTTGTTTTTAAAGTATAACATAAAACAATTGACTTAGCAAGAAAAATAGCCTGCCTTTGATATAAAAAAACAGTAAAAGAGCTGTAAGTCTATGATTTTATGTCAGAAATGCAAAATCCAGAAAAAATATAAAGAATTACTTGCAAACATATCACAATGCTTATTAATATTTATTATCCAAACTTAGAAATAATTAATTAGGATCTTTATTCATGGCCTTGTGAGTTTTAATGTTGAACATTTAGAAGAAATTTTTATAAAAAGGTATTTTTTGAAAATTAGCATTTTCTGTTTTGTTTTGTTTTGTTTTGCATTTTTCTGTCATACAGTTACATGGCTATAGTTGGACAACATGAGTGAGAATCTAAAAGTATCTATACTAAAAGCTGATGGTATGGTTCAAAGAACAACATACTTGTCACATGAACATGAAAACCTAAATTCAGCTTTTAATCACCTATATAAAAAGGCAGTTTTGGAGGCTGAAACTTATACCAGCTCTAGGAGTTAGATAGAAAAGTCTTAGGCATTTGCTTACTGTCATCTCAGTTGAAAGAGTGAGTTCCAAATTTAATGTTAAAAAAATATTTTATTGTGGAGGAGCTATTCTAAGAAGTCTGACCTCAATTCCCATGGGTCTTTATAGTACTGGGAACGATTTTGCTCCTATTCAATAAGCCCTGAGTCCAATTAGACAGCTGTTGGTTACTGCAAAGATATGAATGACACTATTGCACCATTAGGAATATCTTGCCACAATGAGTATTGGTAGGATTCATAGCATCACAAATGGATAGGATTATTGACTGCTTCCTTCTCTTTGCAGCTTTCATTAATAATGTCTGGCACAGTGAGAATGGGAATACAGGAAAGAGGTTAAATCCAATTCCATTCACCTGAATCCTGAGTCCTAAATATAGAGGTCCTTCAGAAATAGGGATTAACCTTCAAATTCTGAGAGGCAAACCAGGGCAGCAGTGGTTGCCTATACTGTTGGGGATTCATTTGGACTGCCTGACTACTGGTTTAAATAGAGGCTTCTTATGCAGGAGATATATATATATATATATATATATATATATATATATATATATATATATCCGGTACTATTTGGCTCTAGAATGGAATGTTGTAGCCCAAATGGCATAATTTCATTTTCCAATTTTCTGCTTCACATCACCCATACCCAGCTATTCACCTCTCAAGACCCTCTTTCGTGGTCCCTTTAAGTTCTATAACTTTTTCAGGCTATATTTTCACATCCAAGGAAATGAAAGTAGCAACCACAAAAGAAAAAGTATCCAGCATTTGTCTTTCTGTGTCTGAGTCATCTTACTCAATATGATCTTTTTCAGTTCTATCCATTTTTCTGAAATTTTCATAACTTCTTTATTTCTTACAGCTGAATATTGTTCTGTTCCATAAATATAGTACATTGTGATGGTCTATTCAACTGTTGAAAGACACATAGGTTGTTTTTCTAGACATTCCCTAGTTGCTAAAATTAATAAACACTTTTTTTTTGAGACAGGGTTTCTCTGTATAGCCCTGGCTGTCCTGGAGCTCACTTTTTAGACCAGGCTGGCCTCGAAATCAGAAATCTGCCTGCCTCTGTCTCCCAAGTGCTGGGAGTAAAGGCGTGCACCACCACTGCCAGCCTAATAATAAACACCTTTTTAAAGATATTATTTGTCACTTTATTTATGGAACTGTGACTTCTATTTATATTCCCTAGCTCACTTTGTAATTAGGCCATTGCTTCCTTGACTATGTTTTTTTGGATTATTTGTTTACTATGGACGTCACCCACAAAATTCTTCAAACCAGAAGCCAGCCCCTCCTTGCCACCCCAGTCTACTGCCCCGGTAAGATGCCCTCATAGGAGCTGTCAAAAATGGCAGCTTCTGTCAAAATCTCAGCAGCAGCAGCAGCAAGCAGCAGCTGCAGCAGCAGTAGCAGCTATGCAGCCATCAGCTGTCATAGGAGCTGCCCATGGTGCAATATCTCCTTTCCCACCTCAGCAAGAACTCACCCTCAGGAGCTGCCCATGGTGATGATATCTTTCCTGCCTCAATCTACATTCCTGGTGAAATACACTGTGAGAGCTGTCCAACAGGAGCTGTCCAATGTGTCAGCACCGCCTATCCAGCTTCCTCAGCAGCTCCATGGAGATAGCGCCTCAGTCAAAGCTGGCTGTGGCTGGGAAGGACTCCTCACCCTAACCCATCGGCCTGATGCAGGGAAAAGGGGGTGAAAAAAGCCATGAATAGAGCAGGAAAACCCACCAATCCCTGAGCTTCTCAGAAAATTCTACTGATCCCTGAACAGGAGAACCAATTAATCCCTGAACAGGAAAACTCAACAATCCTTGAGATCTCCAAGCCAAGAACTTGAATCCCCACCAATCCTCCATCTGGAAACCTTTGCCATGTAAAGCCATACACTCTAAGAAATCTTACATAAGCCCTGCCCTTTGTCTAATTCCCTGCTGTCCATTCTGGGAGCAGAGGGCAGCCATCCCTGGATTCATCCTTCTACACCTTAGACCCTCTAATAAACCACTTTTTATGAGATTTGATGCCTAGTCTGACTGTTTCACCAGAAGAAGCCAAGAAGCAATGAATAGAAGAAGAGAAAAAGAGAAGAAACAAAGAAACGATGAAGTGTGGAGTAGGGCTGAGGCTCCTGAGCTTCTCAGCTATGCTAGGGATATTCTCCATTCTCAGGATTTTCTTCCATTTGGATACCTTCTCACCAAGAGAGCTATATATTTCCTGGACTTCTGAGTCACAGGATACCCTTCCATCTAAATACTTATACTGGGTATCAATCCTCTGTCAAATACATAGCCAGCAAAGATTCTCTCTCATTCTATGATTCTCCTTATTCATTTAATTGCTTGTTTTGTTAGCTGTACAGAAGTTTTCTCTTTTATGAAGCCCATTTGTCCATTGTTACCTTTATTTCCTGGGCAACTGGTGTCCTATTCATAAGTTATTCATTACTTTGCAGAGTACTAACTGTGATTACTTCTATCAGTTTTAGTATATGAGATTTCAGAGTGAGATCTTTGATCTATTTGCAGTTAATATTTATGTAGAGATATAGATGCAGGCCTAGTTTCATTCGTATGCATTCAGATATTCAATTTTCTCAATACCATGTTTTGAAAATGCTTCCCTAGTAATAATGTATTTTTGCCCTTTTCGTGAAATATCTATTTTATTGGACTCTACTCCATGTAGTTTGTTTTGTTGCCAGTCCCACACTGTGTTTGTTACTATAGAGCTATGTGGAATCTGGCCCATGGCTTGACTCAGGTTAGTGAGTCTCTTTGGACAAGAGGTTCGACAGGACCTGCAAAATCAAACAGGGGAGCAAAAAGAGACACAGAGGCCAAGTAGAGTTTTATCAAGGCATCTATTTACTTGGGGGTGTTTTGGGTTTATATAGGCAGGCACAAAAATGAAACCTCAATATCTAGACATAATATATGTATAACGTAAATACAGCTCCAGATGAGTAGACGTCAAGGTCTCAGAAGATTCAATTCTCAGGCAGTCAGGCTTTTTTACATTCAGGATGTCCTCAGGCAGTGGGCATGTCAGCCAGTAGGTGCAACTTTCAGTGCAGCTACAGTGTAGTGGGCCATTGTTTAACTCTACAGGTGGCTGCCTTCAGTTCCCAGGTGTCAGCTCTGCTGCTGGAACTCAGGCAGAGGGAGGGGGCAACATCTCACCCCTATTTATTATATAAAAAGCAGGATCAAGGCCATATCAATCGGCACTGTTTTGCACGGGGATTTTTACGATGTTTAGATGGATATAACCACGTGGTAATTATTATCTTTGGCAGACATCTTTAACCCATCATTGAGGTCAAGTGCAGCTAGTTTGATACTACAAACTGGACTCATTATGTGTTTCTTCAAATACACAGCTACTCAGCTCGTGCGTCTGTCTTAGGTAGACATCTACCAAAGCCCTAACCCGAAGAGACCACAGGTTTCCGAAATACACTATTCATCTGCGCAGCTAATGCCAAGATATGCCCTAAATGTCTGCAAAGTCTGGGAAATGTCACCGTTTTTCTGAAAGCAGCATTCTTAGAAGTCTTCACAAGGTCCCTCACCACAGTGCTGAAGCTGAGAACAGGCCTCTGTTGAGTTGTAAATTACTGACTTTGATTCTGGAGGCCTTTACCTAGGGAACAGGTCTCAATTCACATGTAAATTAGTAGGTTAGGCCTGCAAACTTTGGGATTTGCTTTAACCTTTGGAATGATGAAAGTGGTGGTGATGAAAACCACTAGAAAATTAGGCCAGCGACTTCGGGACAGCTCCGGCTTTTGGAATGTAAATATTGTAGAGATAGCCAGAAACTTCCTTGCTCCAGGCGTGAGCCAATGTATAGAATTGTTCATTTAGTTTCGGGAATAAGTAGTTTTTCAGGTAAAACGGGAAGAAATAAATTTAAAGCTGGCAGACAAAGGCTGTCAGCTTAAAAGTAAAAGAAAGCGAAAGAAAAAGAAAAAGAAAAAGGCTTCTCAGCAGTGCATTTAAGTATACCTGCTAAGAAGGTTGTGGCTCTGAGTCTACTTGACATATTAGTCTTTCAGGGATCCAGCATGCTCCATCTTCTTTCTGAGAGAAAATACAAATGTATCCTCTGCCCCAGACCAAGACAGAGTGTGGTTCATGCCGAGCATTGGTAAGCGGGCCCCTCCAACGTACCATGGCATACGAACTTGAAGTGTTAGGATGCCAGTGTCGGTCTGTCATAGACTGACCTTTGATGTCAGTCTGCAAGAAATTCAAAATAAAAAGCATGAAGGCAAGATGTGCCTTTGGAGATTTTGGAGTGAACAGACTCTCCCTTTTCATTTTCAAAATCTAGCTTTTAAGCTTGTGATGTGCTTGCTCTATAATTTTTTGTCTCATAGGGTTATATGGGATCTTAGTTTTATGAAAAATGTCAAAATCTTTGCAAAAAGAAATAAAGTTTTTCCAGTAAAACTTGGCCAATTGTCTGTCTTAATTACACTGGGTAAACTCATAACATTAAAGGCTTATAAACAATGATCAATTACATTCCTAGGGCCTTTTCTTATATGCAGGGATGTAAAGATAAATCTTCAACAAGTGTCAATACAGACATGTATATATTTAAGACTTTGCGTATGAACGCCATCTCCTCACAGGAGACGCAGAGAGTTTGTCTTTTGTGGAAGAAGTTTGAGACTCTTCAGCTACCATACTTGAGCCTGAGGTATCTTGGCCCTCTTCATTCTCCGTACTGGACCCTACCTAGGAACTATTCGTTTCTGTAGTAATCTTGGAACTAGTCAGACTCAGTTCACTTTCTGAATGTTCCTCCTTCTGCTTATCTTTTCCATTTTCTTCCATGATATCCATAACGAGTCCCCAAAGGCGGAGAGGAAATTTATCTACCTTATTATTCTTGAGGGCCTCTTCTATATTCTCCCAATTTTTTTATTTATCTTGGTCAGTCGTTCTAGCCAAGGACAGTGAACTTCTATCTTTTCTGACAGATCCGTCAGTGCTTTTTTAAACCCTGATCCCCTTTGTTTTGAGTAACTTGTCTGCATTCTGAATAGCTACCTTTGAAATGTTTGACCCCATTTCTCACTGTCAAAAACTCTAGGTGAATCACGTACCAGGTCAGTACTATTTAGCCTAGACCCCGCAGCCTTATTATATGGATTTTTACAAAATGGCCAGTGCTAGCCTTAATTACTTACCGTGAGAAGTGGCTATGTCCTTTTTCTTGTTCCTTTCTTCTTTAGGCAGAGCTCTGCAAACTGACAGTGTGGCCTTAATCCATTTCCTCTGTGTCTGTGCCCCACCTGGGGCGTCATCTGAGGAAACTGGCCCATGGTTCCACTGGGGTCCGTGTCATTGATTGTTCCCCCATTTGATTTTGCAGGTCCTGTCTAAACTCCGGTCTAAACAAACTCTCTGATCTGAGTGGAACCGCAGGCTGGTTTCCACAGAGCTATAATTTATCCCAAAAGTCTGGAATAGCATCCCATGCAGAATCAATCTTTTACCTCAGGATTGTTTTGGCTATCTGGGGTATTTCCTGGTTGCATATGAATTTTATGAATTTGTTGTATTATAGTGACTAATATGGATATTTCAACTGGGAATATAATGGTTCTGCAAATTACTTTTGGTAGGATGTTCATTTTTCAGAATATTAATTCTACCAGTTCGTTAGCCTATGGGTTCTTTTATTTTATAGTATTTTTCTCTACTTTTTCTTCAGAAGTCTAAAGTTCTCATTTTAGAGGCTTCCCCTTTCTTTGGTTGGCTTTATTCCAGGATATTTTATTGTCTTTGGGCTTGTTGTGAATGAAGGTGGGCTCATGATTCCTTTCTCAGCATGCTTTTTCCTGGCATAGGACAATGCTACTGATTTTTTGCAATTTTTGATCCTGTACACAGCTACTTTGTTAACAGGACCTCTTATGTATAATATCATCTGCAAATAATTTGGCTTCTTATTTTTAGACTTGCATTCATTTAATTTTCTCCTCTTTTTCATAGTGCTTTTGTCACCAAATTGAAGAAAAGTAGTGATACTGATATCTGTGCCTTGTTCTTCATCTTAATGGAATTTCTGGGAGATTTTCTCCTTTTAAGATAATGTTGGCTATGGATTTATCATATATAACCTCTCTTCATTAAGGTTGGAGGGAGAAAAGGAAGGCAAGCAATGTAATTATATTTTGATTAAACATTTATTAAGAGGCTAAGAAGAGTGTAATTATACATGTACTTATAACTAGCAGCAATGGTGTCTTTAAAGAAGCTTTCTCCTCATTAGCTTTAGATAATTTCTCAAAGTTTTAAAAAGCTGAGTGCTCAAGGACAATTTTAGTTCCATGAATGAAATTGTGCAGCCCTAATGTGTTGCAGTTTTTATGAGAAAAATATCCTTTATATGTTTTACATCCCCAAACTATTGATATTAATTTAACAAAACTTAAAATAACTAACTGGCATATGTTCATTTTAATCTCAACAGACATTAATAAGATGCAGTTGAATAAAAACTACCAGATGTTCACATGTTTTAAAACAACAATTTAAAGATACCAAAGTGTTAGCACAGTGAATGTAACTGTCTTTATTAACCTATCACCAAGGAGAACAATGACTTAGACAATAAGAAAATTTCAGACTCCTACAGTGACAAGGAGGTAGACTTTTGTATGAGCAAGAGTTTCTTCATGCTCACATTTTGGTTTCATTAAATTGATAATACCTCATTGTTGAATATTGTAGAGTACTCATAGACAGAATTCTGTAGTTTACTCATAAAAATCTGATGGATTTGGATGAGAAGACATAAAAGAAATTTTTTTTTTGTTTAGAATCACTTATTTCCTTGCATTCCAATTCATTCATAATCTCCCAGGACCAGATGTAGTTCAAGAGCATACTTTAGATTGCACTGACAATAGTTTTGTTCTTTATGTTAAAGACACTGGAACGGCTTAAACTTTCATCCTATAAACTTTCCTTAAAATTGAATCCCTTATCTTGAAAATCCCATTCAATAAATGTCTTATAATATGCAACAAGGGAAGGCAGATTATAAGTGTAAAACACTCTGGTTCTGACACTCACATGCACACATATGATGCCAACTTACAGCATTTATTGAAAGATAATTCTATTTAGTTTGATGTTCAATAACTCATCTTAGAACTTGATATTTCAGTCTTTTTATTGTGGATATCAACAATAGTTTTCTGGGATGAAAAATAGTTTTATTCTACTTCCAAGTGAAACTTATTTCACAGAGAACCCTAATGTCTGAAACTTTTAGGGCAAAATTCTCAACTCTACATTCAACTTGTTTTAGTGTAGTCTGAATCTTATAGGCAAGGGTGAACTACACAATAATAGCACACTAGTATAAAAGATAGTAATGCTTAGTGTATAGCTTGTATACCTATAGGGAAAGTTCCTGTCAGAGATGGAAAGTTTCATTTTCTACAACATCTCTATCCTAGGTTGCTTTTTACTGCTGTGCTAAACACTATGAAATAAGGCAGCTTGGAGATAGTGCATTCATCTATGGTAAAGCTTACAGTCCATCATGAAGGAAGGTCAGGTAGAAGCTCAAGGAAGGTATCTGAAGGCAAGAACTGCAGCAAGGACTGTGAAGAATGCTTGTGTGGCTTGCTCTCCATGGTTTGTTCAGCCTGATTTCTTATACTACCCAGGATCACCTGTCTAGGAATAGCACCACACAGTGGGCTATCCCTTCTGAAATCAATCATAAGCTAGGAAAATTCCTCCCAGATCTGCCAATAGGCCAGTCTGATAAAGGCAGTTCCTCAACTGCTGATTCCTCTTCCTAGATGACTCTAACCTGTCTCTGATTTATGAAAATCTCCCAAGCACTTTATCTTTATTTTAACATAAATCAACATTTTGTACGCATGTACCACTATCATCACCAAGAACCCCAGTAACGCTAACCTCACTATTTTAGAAAAATAATATTTAATAGAGTTTAAGCCATTAATGTCAAGATGTGAATTTTATTATCATAAATTGCTAATCCATGTCTTAGACATCTTATTTTACAAGAGGACCCGCATAATGTAGACTTTAATTAGGATGGAAATAAAAGAAAATTCTAATTATTTTATCAGTATGATAATAACTAAAGCATAGAGAATAAAGAGATTCATTAACAGCTTTTACTGGCATTAATGGTCTGTTTAATTATGTCAAATTAACTTAAGTTGCAATAATAAGTTCCATTACATTTGAAATAGCAAAGTATTCATATGGATGGGTGGGGAAATTTTGGGGACATAGCTCCAAAATTTTTATCCCAATTAATTTCTTTATTCTATAATTTTTTAGTATGTTATTAAATTCTATTTTAAGTTACATTTGTTAATGATGTTTTAGAATTGAGTCTCACAAATGAAAATCATGCACTCCTTTAATAGGAAAAATAGTACAGAAAGATATATTGCTCCCTCTCATCCCAAATTATATCCAGTATTTTTCCTCTTATTTGTTGCTTGTCATTCTGACTAGTTTATTAAAGTAGTTTAAACGTGTATCTTCCTATAACAAAGGAAACAAAGTATTGAACACTTTGAAAAACATCATTAGGCATTTGTATTTCTTCTTTTGAAAAGTGTACATTTCACTTTCTATTGGTTGATCAGGACCTTTGTTTTCTTATTTAAATTTTGTATTTCTCTGTTGTCTGAATATTGGTCCTTGTGTGAATATAGCTGGTGAAAAAACAGCCTCCCATTTTAGAAAGCTGTGACTGGGTTTGAACTCTCAGTCACCTGTCTTGTCCTCCTAAGTTATGGGATTATAGTCCCCAAAAGACATCTTCTCAGCATTAGCAACAAAAGCTTTTTGAAAAATTAGGATATATTACAAAATTATTTATAATAACATAGTATAAATGGAATTATGGAAATAAACTAGAAATTTGTCATAGGGAGTAAAACATGAATTTAATTCAATTTAACAAAATGACAAAAGTTATAAATTCTAAATAGTAATAAGCACATTATGCAATTTAAATGAATATTTAAAACATTTTATAAATTTCATCACATGTAGATGCTTTCTTCAAACACTAAATATTACAGACTATAGAAAAGAAGGGAAAACTCCTCACGTTATCTCATGAAGACTACATAACTGTTCTATTAACAAATGAGAAAGATTTTTATGAAAATGTAAAGTTACATGTCAGTTTCATTTATTAAAATACAACTAAAAACACAGTCCACCAGTAAATAAAATTCTATCACATAAATGATTGTAACTAAATGTTTCAAATCAATAAAATAATTAACAAGTTTTCAAAATATAAAAAGTAGAGAAATCTACATGGCTAATAGCTTATGATAAGGTCACCTGCCATGAAATGACAAAATTATGATGAAATTTTACATATACACATTTGTGCTATCAAAATTTTAGATATAGATAATGTCAATTCTTCCTTATGTAAAACAGAGTTGCATACTGTTGATAAAAGTATGCATTGTTATTATTCTTAAGAAGTCCCTACTTGAGGGTTAAGTCTTGGCTGCAGCACCTTGGGAGAAGTTGTAGTTATTTGGTATGTTTCCACTGACTGAGGAAAACAAGCATGTGGCCCAGCTGTTGTTCAGTTCTGGCACCTGTCTAAGATGCATCTTCAGATTCTGTGGTGTGGATCTTCCCGCACCTTACAAACACCCATATAAGGAGTTGCTCAATGATCTACAAAAATTTCTAGAACCAGAAAAACATGAATTAATTTTGGAAACTCCAAATCCACCATTGAAGAAAATTCGTCTACACGAAAATGGGATCGATAATTTGAGTGAAGATGGAAAGGAGGGAGTCTCTGTTACTGAAGACGAAAGCATGGCCATGAAGCCTTCGAAGCTGAGAGTGTGCAATGTTTGCTTAGGAGTTCTTCAGGGCTTCTGTGAGAAGGGGTTTATTACAGAGGTGTGCCAAAAGGTTGAAGCATCTGGGTTTGAATTCAGCAGCGTAGTTTTGTCTGTCTCCTTCCCACCGCAGCTGTCTGTGAGAGAGCATGCTGCTTGGTTGCTGGTAAAACAGGAAATGGGAAAGCAGAGTCTGTCCCTGGGAAGAAACGATGTAATTCAGCTGAAAGAAGCCTACAAGTGGATAGCTTCCCCCTGTTCTCAGAGAAGCTGGGAGTTCCCACTGATGGAAAGAGCTTGTTCGAAGTGAGTGTAGTCTTTGCTCATCCAGAAACAGTTGAAGATTGCCATTTCCTAGGTGAAGTTTGCCCAGATTGTTTCAAACCAGCAAAAAACAAACAGTCAGTATTCACCAGAATGGCACTTTGAAAGCTTTGAATAAGATAAAAGAAGAAGACTTCCTCACGCAATTTCCTTGTCCTCCAAACTCACCAAAATCTGTATGCACTGTCTTTGAAGTTGAATGCACTCACGGTGCTGTTTTTGTCGCTGGCAGATATAATAAATACTCCAGGAATCTACCACAAACTCCTTGGATAATTGATGGAGAAAGGAAAATGGAATCTTCAGTGGAAGAATTAATTTCAGATCATCTGCTGGCAGTATTCAAAGCAGAGAGTTTTAATTTCTCATCCTCTGGACGAGAAGACGTAGATGTGAGAACATTAGGAAATGGAAGGCCCTTTGCAGTTGAGCTGCTGAATCCTCATCGTGTGCATTTCACTTCGCAAGAAATTAAGGAGCTGCAGCAGAAAATTAATAAATCATCTGACGAAATCCAAGTCCGTGATTTGCAGCTTGTCACCAGAGAGGCAATAGGGCATATGAAGGAAGGTGAGGAAGAAAAGACCAAGACCTACAGTGCATTGATATGGACAAATAGAGCCATCCAGAAGAAGGACATCAGCTTCCTGGACAATCTAAAGGACTTAAAGATTGACCAGAAAACACCTCTCCGAGTCCTTCACCGAAGGCCTCTGGCTGTGAGAACTCGGACCATTCACTCTATGGAGACACATTACCTGGATGAGCATCATTTTCGTCTTCATTTGAAGACCCAAGCTGGAACCTACATTAAAGAATTTGTACACGGGGACTTTGGGAGAACCAAGCCAAACATTGGCTCTTTGATGAACGTGACCGCAGACATTCTTGAGCTAGATGTAGAGTCTGTAGATGTTGACTGGCCACCTGCTCTGGATGACTAGCTCTCACATCTGAACACAAAGGGTTTTCCTGGCATGATGTGGACACACAGGCGGCATATCCTGGAAAATGGCTGTTTACCCACCATAACGGTGTCTTCAAAACCACTTGGATCATGTTGATCTGTTCCTAAAGTTCACTGTAACATCTCAGGATCTATATGTACACATATTTTGTGTTGTGTTGTTCTAAGAATGTCTTATGTTTTCTCATCTCCTGTCTCATGACCACAAAACCAAAATAGGAGGAATCAAACCATTTTCTTTCTAAAGTCTGTTACTTAGATATGTAATGGGAGGCACTGTCAATCAGGAGAGCTGGGACTTCCTCTAGCACAATCTCCTTCAGGAGACGATACCTTTAAGTAATTTGCTTAAAGCTTCAAGATCATCTGAATAAATGTTACAACTGGACTCCTGAAGAAGAGCGTCCTATGATAGTCCAGTATGTCAAGTGCAAATCTGATCCTAATACTTTTCCAGTTTCCCTTAAGCAAGCTTCTATTATCAATAGAAGTACTTTAAGGAATGATGTGTCATAGTACTTATGACCTCAAGTTACTATTTTGATAATCAAAAATTGTCAGTATGTGTCTCCTGCAAAGGCAAGTGACACCTCACACTGGGGGCATACTCTAGACCCTGCCTATATCTTTTGTCTTTTATGTAAAGGAAAACAAGTGCCTTCAGTAACTTTTGTCCCAGAGTTACAAATTTGAAAATTCGATAATGCTAAACAAATATAAACATATTTCAGTGTTTCAATTGTTTTCTAATTTGAAATGTTTTCTAATTTCAAATGGTATATCTAACATCTAATTACATAAACAAGGAAATGAAAGTTAAATGACACACTTAGTTACTCTTGAACTGATGTTGGAACTGATGTTGTGTCTCCAGGGTCTATAAACCCTTGTCAAGAGCACCTGCATCTCCTGTGGATGACAGTACCCTCAAGAATATCACTTAGGCTTACAAAGCCAGGAGGTTGGCTTCTGGAACTTGGATATCAAGTGGCGCCCCCAAGAAATGGCTAATGTATGTCTTATATGATCTCATAATTGTCACTTGTAATGACATGGTGAAGAGAAATCTTAAACATATTGAACCAGAATAAGATGGATTAATCATTAAAAATTACCAGAAGGGAAGCTCAATAAAATTTAGATTTAAGTAAAAAAAAAAAAAGGAAGTCCCTACTTGACGATATGTATCAGAGATGACCCAGCATCCCACTTGGAAGTATGCTATCAATAAAAATACATAATGCATACCTTATAAACATATGTAAATGGTTTTAATTGTGTTTTTATAGTAACACCACAATAGGCTCAAATTAATACTGTGGATACATTACAACTCCTTCATATAAAAATTCATTAAGTAGCAATTACATTGAACAAAGCAATCTGGTGCAGTTTTGTGAGTAAATCCCACAGATAGTGAATGGATAAAGCTGCAGAAAAAATGGTGTTTTCTATAAAAGTATATGATTCATAAATCCACTTTCATTTTATAAAATTGGATCAAATAAATCCAGAGTAGTTTTATTATTAGCTTTAGCTGTTACCTTGACATGCCTGGAACTGGGAACCTGAATTAAGGAACTGGCTCTATCAGAAAAGTCTATGAGCTTGTCTAGGGGAATATTTATTGATTGCTTATTGATGTAAGAGGGCCCAGCCTACTGTGGGCAGAGCAGGTAGGGCTGGGCTCAGTGAGAAAGATAGCTGAGCAAGTTAGGGAAAGCAAAACAGTAAGCAGTATTCATTCCTGGCCTGTCCACAGTTCCTGCCTCCAGGTTTGTGCCTTG